>JAAGNO010012804.1:40978-60397 GCA_033439905.1 Ceryle rudis | reverse complement strand
ATAAAAAATAATTAAAAAGTCAGTGTGAGCTTTTGCTTTTTTTTCTGCATTTCCCTGTAGGACACCAGTGTAACTAAATGCTAAAAACATTTTTTTTTCCCCTGCTGCACCTTTACCAAAATAATGCACCTTATGACTTCCCCAATAAAACATTTTTTGTCTTTATACTATAGTCATCATGTAATTGTGTTTATATTCTGTTGACCTCCTGCCTTTTCTTCACATCTTGTAAAAGTTCATGTGTTATCTTAATGAATAGAGTGAAGGCTGTATTTTACCAAAAAAAAAAAAAAAAAATTGTAAATATCAGAACTTGAAATCAAATACAAGATTTTCTCTTTGTGTGGCTACTTTCATAGAAGAAAAACAAAACAAAACCAAAACACACAAAAAAACCACTTGATCCTTGATCCTGTAGTCATTCCTTGCCCTGATGTAATTTTAAATAATTGATAGTCAAGTCTAACTTGTGATATGGCTTAAGTTCTTCAGAAGCTATTAATGAGAATATATAGGATAGTGTGGGACCTGATCATGACAAAAATGGCATGAAATAAATGGTGGAGATTCCACTGAGTCTGTCTGGGATGGAGTTAACATTCTTCATATCAGCCTATAGATTGCTGTGTTTTGGATTTGTGGCTAAAACAGTGTTGGCAATGCAGTGATGCAGTTTGTGATGCACTGGTACAGTACGCTAGTGATTTTGTTATTGCTGAACAGTGCTTTAAGAATGTAAAAGTTTTCTCTTTTTTTCCACTTTACTGCCTCTGAGAGTAGGCTGGGGGCAGGAAAGAAGCTGAGAGGGGACAGAGCTGAGATGGTTGACTCCAACTGACCAAAGGGGTATTGCATACCATATAACATCATGATCAGAAACAAACAAACAAAAAAAAAAGTGTTTTTTTTTTCTTTTTCAAGGTGACCATTGCTCAGAGACTGTCTGAGTGTTGGTCTTCCTGTGGGAGATGTTGAATGATTGCTTTTCTGTCACTTTTAGTCTGTTTTTTTGTTTTGTTTTTTCTTCACATATTAAACCATCCTTTCCTGAACCCATGATTTTTCTTGGTTTTGCTCCTTTTCTCTTCCAGATCCTGCTGGGGAACAGAGGAGTTAGCAAGTGTCTATTCAAGTGTTTGGTTGCTGGCTGAGATCATTCAAACACAATGATATTATTAAGGATTTTGAAAAATACAAAGAAATTTAAGCTTCCAATCACTTCAGCTCCTGCTTCATGAATCACCTTATCGAGTAGTTTATTGTATAGAACTACAGTTCTGATAATTCATAAATTGGATGGTTTTGAAACATCAGGATGAATTTAAATAGGTTCAGTGTTATAATTTCTAGTAGGCATATAATAGTAATGTTATTCTTGACCTTGCTATGTTTTCATTATTATATCTTTAGCTCTGCTGAGATAGAGGAGAAATTGAAGTAATCCCTAAATTATCTTTACTGATGTGACTTGAAAGAAACTTTTGTTATAAGTCTCATTCCTTCTTTTTTCAGCAATTAAAGAAACACATCCATTAAAATCAAGAAAGTCTCTGTTGATGTTATCACAATAATTTTTATAGTTTTAGCTTCTGTATCATGCAATGTTAAAATGAAACATTCTAAATTAGGCAAAGCATCACCAGTAGATCAAGGGAGGTGATCCTTCCCCTCTTTTCAGCACTGGTGAGGCCAGACCTGGAGTATTGTGTCCAGGTATGGAGTATTGTGTCCAGGTCTGGGCTGCTCCGCACAAGTGAGAGATCAATGTATTGGACAGAGGCCAGAGAAGAGCACAAAGATGATTAAGGGCCAGGAGCATTTCCATTATGAGGCAAAGGTGTTCCTGGAGAAGAGAGGTTATCCTGGAGAAGAGAGGTCTCATGGGGAATGTCATCAATATATTTAATTACCTGAACGGAGAGTGCAAAAACAATGGAGTCATGCTTTTAATGATGCCCAGTATTAGGACAAGAGGCAGTGGGCAAAAACTGAAACACAGGAGACTCCCTCTGAACATCTGGAAACACTCTTTTTTTCATTGTTAGTGTGACTGAGCATGGCAACAGTTGCCCATAGAGGTTGTACAGTCTCCCCCTTGGAGATATTCAAAAGATGTCTGGACATAATCTTGGGCAGCCTGCTCTAGGTGGCCCTGCATGAGCAGGGGGTGTTGGATCAGTTGACCTCCAGAGGTCTCTTCCAACCTCAACTGTTCTGTGATTCTGTGAAAGATATCAAAGGCACATAATATAAATGATATTGGTGACAATAATAATAAGTTGACAAGAATAATAGTTCTAGGTTCAACCCTACCCTACTGGAAATACTAGGCTGTAGAGCATAATATTTATTCTCAGCCTCAGCATTTAATGCTGTGATCACATGACATTATTTTCACATGATTTCAATGTCATTAAATCATAGAATGAATAGTAGCCCCGGAATGTATCACAGTTGCTCCCTTTTCTGTAATATGTCTGTTTATTTTCTCACAGATTTTTGTGGTGAACACAGAGAAGAAATAGTAGGAAAAGAGAGTATTTTTTTTTTTTTAAGCCAAATTAGACACTAAAGAAACTAATATAATCACATCTTGTTAAACAGAATTCTTTTCTGAGCATGGTAAATCAAAATCTTCATAAATATCAAGTAATTATATGTTCTTTATATTGTGAATATCCAATAGAAGATACCAGGAGTCAAATTTACACAATTGTCACTAAATTTAATTGGTGATATCCTTTGAGCATGTGAATTTCTATGTAAAAATTCTACATGACCAGAAAAAAAAAATCAGAACTTCTGTGCTTTGCATTTGGCACAGGGGTGAGTGGACATCTGGTAGCTTTATCTTCGTACTCTCTGAGCCTTTTATCCATACAGTTGAAGAGTGTAGTATTACTTAGTTTCACAAAGTTGTTGTCAAGATCAATTCATCATTGGTCAGAATACCCTAGTAACATTTTCTAGAAGATTAATTATTAGAACATCAATTATTTGGAGATTAATAAATATATATTCATTTAAAAATTTTGATCACATGTAAAGAATGATCCTTGCAGCCATCTGAGAGGAATAAAGAGAAATGCAAAGACAACTTAATTCACTGAATATACTTTTACCATGGGGAAAAACTAATGGGGAGTAATGAAATTAAAAACTGAATTCTAATGTAAATGTAAGAGGGCACCAATTAAGTTACTTGCATTTAATTCTGTCATTTCAGGAATATTAAGTGCTGTTCCAGTGCAGAGTACCACAAAATTCTAGGTACTGGTTAAGTGTCTGGAACTGCAAAATTGTACACCTCAAAAAATGCAAAGATTTCAAACCCAAATTTTACAAAGCCTGCTGTTGATTTATGTTTGGGTTTAGTTTGTTTTTTTTTTTTGGTTTTTTTTTTTTGCCATTTCATAACAAAATGTAATGCCTGATTTTTTTTCAAAGTAATTGACTTAGACTGTTGCATTAATATGGGAGTACTGGATATCATACATAATCAACATCATTTTTGAATTGTATAGGTTATCAGCTAGACAGAAACACCTGCAGTGATTCTTGAAGTTTTCAGTGGGGACTTGGGGGTTTGGATTTTCTTGAGTAATCTGCTTCTTGTAAAACACAATGTATAGCTTTTCTTTTCAGGATAGAATAAGGAAGTCATAACTAGGGGATTCTAAAATTTTTCAAGTCTTGTACCACCTTAAGTGTTCCAAAAAGAAATCATTCTCCCAAGTGAAAAAAAAAAAAAATGAACCAAGAAAAAAAAACCACTAGAGTCCACACCTTTGCAGATTTTGGAAAAGATGCCTTCCCACAAAAGCTTAAGTCCAAGAATAGAAATAAAGCCTTTTGTGACTGTTTGATCCTACTGAGGTGTCCCTAATGCTCCATGTCTTCAGAAGCCTGAAGGAAGTCCCATAAAATATCAGGAGCTGAAATTAAGTGAATGTTCAAAGTCAGTCATGAGGAAATAGAATTGGTGGATGAACCAGGAAACATGTAGACAGTACCTCTTAATTGCAATGATATGTTATAATTTTCTCTTCCAACCTTTACAAATGTTTTGAGACATTCTAAATTTTCTTCTGCCTTGAAGCAGTTTCATTTTAGCCAATAAATTCCATGGGGTTCCCTAATTTAAGGTTCGAATTGAATTCTAATTACCAAGCTGCTCTAATAGATGACAAATATTCAGCTTTTCTGAAGTGTCGTATAGTATGTGATATTTTGCTTTGAATTCCACATGGTGAAAAATCCCTTAAAACTCAATTACAGCTTGACTTGTGGGTCACTCACACTTTTGCTCTGGCACTATAGTCATAAGTTTAATGGTATAGACTTACTGGGGAAAAAAAAAAAAAAATTGGTTACTCAGTTGTAGTTCACAGGTTTTTTTCTTTCCTGCTCTTCATTCTTTTTGTGGCAGTATGTAAATGTTAACATGAATATTAACAGAATATTAACAGATAAATAACATGTTTCCTACTAAGGATAACAAAATATTATATATATTTTACAAAGAATTATGAACTAATTACTGAAGTTGATTTACCACTAGAGCAATATAAGGGTTTTTTACTCTATAAACAACTAAAAGCCATTCAAAAAATATTTTTTTGTATTGTGCCAGGGACAGTAAAGACAGTATATACTGTATAAGCTGTAAGCTTTTAGGAATCTTAATTTACAACTGTAGCTATATTTGAGCTTTATAGAAAAGAGAAATTGAAATATAAGTATATAATATTCAATTGCCAAAAAGTAACTAAATAAACCAGGCAATTGGCATAAAAAGGGAAGTTTCTTCCCCTGAAGAGATGATCTTTGCTTTATAAAAGAAGCTTAAAATTTTGCTCATTTTTAATTGTGACTGATATAATTTTGAGTTTATGTCTGCTGTAATATCTGCTGCTGTCAGTGATTTTCATATCCTTTGATTAAAAGGCAAAGAAATAAGCAAACAGCTAATGTCCTGGAATCTTATTTACTTTGTAACTTTGTTATAATTTGTTGACCAATATTATAAAACCCTTTTGGATCTGAGTTAATGTTTTGTTCTCACTAATGTCTGCAGCTTCCCCATATTAAGGATATATTATTATGTCCATTAGCATGTCACTAATTCATTCTTTCTTATCATTGAAGCACAAATCTAGCCCTTAGCATTATACCCTTCAAGGTATCTCTGGGATCAATTATTCATTCCATAAGTTGAAATATTGTTACCCTTTTGTTACAGTCTTTTATTTAAATTTCAGTCTGCATGATATATCTGCATACATCCTGCCTCTCAAGGGGCTTACATTTTGACAATTTGTTTACATGTAGGAAGAATTAGGTAAATGACATGTACAGTCTGGAAATTAAACCCATACCTGTTTTTGTTCTGTGGGGTTTTGTTGTTGTTGTTTTGTTTTGTTTTGTTTTTTTCTTCTGTTGTCTTGTTTGTTTTTTGGTTTTGTGTTGTCTTGGTTTGTTTTGGGTTTTTTGTTTTTTTTCTTCTGAAGCCAAGCAAATGCATGGTATGGGTTCCAAGCAGGGATTATGTTTTTCACAATCCCTGGATTTTCTGTATTTTATAAATAAAATACCTTGGAAGTTGGACCAAGTCTGCCCTCAGATTACTCTCTTCACACCGAGCTATGAAGTTTAGGAGAATTTTGTGTAATGTAATAGTACATGTCCAGAATTCAGATATCTTGAACAGCATTATTCACCCTGAGGTAATTTAACAACCATTGTAGACAATTCTTGATGAATTATCTGAGCTGTTCTAGAAAGTCGTTTCATGAGTGACTCATTTTAAGTCTTTTGATTTCTTTCTGACTATAAAATATTTGTTTATATACTAACATGTTTGAATTGCGCTGTATTTATCCAACTTGAAATAGTCTAAATGTTAGTATCTAAATTCCCATTAAGATAAAAATAAATCTACTCACTGTAGTCAATGAGGTCTAGAAGACAATCCAAATCACTCTGAAGTAGAACAAAGTGTAAGATTCGATGGACTTGCCCGCAGATAGTCATGAAGTGCTATTTGAAACATGTGGCTAGTAAATCTGACATTGCATGAAACAGCAGATCCATGTCCTTCTGGTGAAGCCTACCCAAAACCACAGTGCAGTCATGGTGAGAACTTGACTACATGCACCCAGCTCTTAATCAGATGATCGCGATAAATGTTGGGAGAACAAGAAAAGCACAAGTATTTGGTAGAGGTAGACTTTCCCAAAAAATCTGGACTTCATTTGCTCTTTTTTAATGGCTTAAGTATTTCTAAGAAAGAAATGGACAGGCATAGGTGAACTGTTAATAACTTTTCATCCATGTAACTCATCAGTGACCCAGATAATAACTGATTTGCTTCCGATATGGAGAGACTGGCCTAGAGTGCCAGTGAGACCATTGGCACTGAATGCTGACTGTCTTACTTAGAAAGCAAAGAACAGTGAAAACAACAGTCCTGTGCGGTGGACAGAACTCATTCAGAACTGTGTAATGCCATGCCAAAGGATGAGCCCAAGCTGGAACTGGTACTTGTAAAGCAAGGCTCACACCTTGGTCAGATGGAATGTGAATCCTGTCCCCCATGAGCCTGAGCCCATGGCTAACCCATATCTGGCATCTGTAGGTGAGTACATGTTCTTTACAGACTGTGTGTGTATCTCTGTCTGTGTTCGCTTCATAAAACTGAAATTGCTTCCCACCCTTTGTACACATTCCACTTAGCAAATAAATCATCCAAGTTATGTCACTGAGTGATGTTGTTGTGGCTACCTCTCCCTAAATTTTTTTGTGACAGAGTGTTACTAATGGCCCTTGATATTTGTCTAGTGGAAATCTAAACCAAACCTCTTTTCTGATAAGCTGACTGGGTCTGATTGTTTCAATTAAAGATAAGATTAACTTGCTAACATGCATGCTTCTCATATTATTTGAAATATCCCAGCATATTTTACCTGGAATCCAGTTGTCAGTCCAGATTAGTGTGTGTTGGGTTTGGATAAGTTAGGCTTAATTTTAACCAAAACCAGAAGCCAGGAGGGGGTGGATCTCAACCAGGATAGACAACCAAAGCAGACAAGGTGTTATTCGATACCATACTTACGTCATGAGCATTACATAATGACAGGGGCGCAGAAACTCCCAGGGATGTTCATGCCCCCAGGGGTTGGTGGGTGGTGTCTTGTTAGCCCTTTTTTCTTTGTGTATATTTTTCATTGTTTGATTATACCATTGCTGGAGGTTTTTTTGTTACTTATTTTGTTGTGGTGTTGTATTATCTCCACCTGTGGGGTTTTTGTACTTTTTTTGTCTGATTTTTCACCTTCCTGGGAGGTGGGGTGAAGCCACATGGCTGGCTCTAAACTACAACAGGGGTCATCCCCTTTTGGTTAACTGAATCTATCTGTGCCTTCATCTGCTGCAAGAGATGTTTAGAGATAACTTATTTGTATATACAAAGATTCTTGACACCTAAATTTGTGTCTGAATCTCAGTCTCAAATTTAATCTTATCCTTAAAATTTAATCCCTTTTATTCCTGTTTATTTGTTTGTTTTGTTTTGTTTTGTTTTGTTTTGTTTTTCTTTTTTCTTTCCCATTACTGTCTGTTAAGGATTTTCCTACCCTTTTGGACATACAAAGAGAATAATGCAAGTATTATGGTCCCAAAACCTTTGTAATGAACTAACCTCTACACTCCAAATTATTATTACTAAATTAATTTATAAGATAAAGAATATTTTAACGATATTTATGTACATTAAAATTATAATTTATATTGACAGTGTACACTTTGGGTGTTGTACTACAGTTGCTTCATTCTGCCTCTAAGAGATGCAGAATGCTTCAGTGAAACATATTTGCTCTTCTTGATGTCTTTTAGCTTCCACTGACATTTCCTTGCCTTAGGTGCAAACTGTCAAAAGAAATTGCTCAGCACACTTATTAATAGCAGTAACAGTATGCCTAATGTGATTCAATTAGCACAATCCAGTATATTCACCCTGTGACTGCTTCAGGAAACTTGCCATTGACTTTCAGCTCATAAGCTTACAGACTGTATGGAAGTTATTAAAAAGGTCTAATTAGATGTTTGGGTATTTTTTCTTAAAATATTTAAAACCAGCCATTAATGGTCTATCTTTTGTTTTTCTTTACTTCAGTAATTTTGAAAACAGAAGCTAAAACACAAACCAAAAGAAAACAACTGATTCCTAGGAAAAGATAGCAAGGAGTAAAAACATTTTTTCAGATTTAAATCTTGCTTGATGAGATTAGATTTTACATACAGTCTTGAAACTTCTTGACATTGAAAGGGGCAAAGAATAAACAACAGATACCGAAAACAAATGGAAACGATGAGGCTTTCCTTAAAGATTTTGGCATTATATTTCTTGCCAGTAAACACTTAGAAGAAAATGCACATGATTTCTGATCATATTTGAAAATGGATTGTGGAGTAGGAAAGATATTTTATCTATAGGAATGGTTCATGACAAATTTTTCATAAGACAATAATGAAATACGAAAAGCATAAGGAATGAAATGAAAATGTGTAAGTGTATGAGTCAGAAATAAAGGCAGTGGCAAAGCTTTATAGCCTGTTTTCCTATGCAGGCAAAGTGCTCCCTGAAATTAACTGAAAAGATTATTTGCTTCTGTAACAGGCACACAACTTGAGTATAGGTGAGTGGCAAAAAAATGTTTATGCTAGCCCATGATGTGATAACTTTTTATCAGACCAATCTAGAAAATGTCACTATGAAGGACTGCACAGTCCAAGAGAAATCTCAGCTGCTTGTACCCGATATTTAAATGCCAACTGTCCACTCTCCCTAGTTAATACAAGTTGATAAGGAGTAAAATCATGGAACAAAAAAATAGTGAAAAAAGGATCTGTGCCAGGAATGAAATACAAGCTGTTGAGACATAATTTGCTTTGGAATTGGGCATTACCTTGTTTTTCTGAAGATGTAGTTCTCCACTAAATGTAAGCATAACCTGGAGAAGTAAAACCTTATTGTCTAAGGTCCAAACCCAAATTATTTTTACCACAGCTGATTAATATGGAAAAGATCTTAAATGGATTAAGCTGTCTCCCAGGACTCAAGCTATTTGCAAGTATCAAAACTTCTTGACTTCTACCCAGCCTGCAATGAAAAACACTTCAGTGCCACCCTCATGTTCTTCTTAGCTCCTTTCCTCAGAAACTCTGTTCAAGCACATCAAAACATGTTTCTAAATGATTATCAAATCATTTGACAGCTACATGTCTCACTATCTACATGTTCTTATATTTTATAGGTATTTCATTCAACTCATCTTTATCAACAGTGTCTGCTTTAGTAGTTCATCATATTATTTTCCTCTTATATGCATCATTTTTTATTACTGAATACCTTTCTTATGTGTCTCTTACCTTTTTTTTCTGTAAAAACTTATTGGTTAGGAGTGATGATATCTCAAACCTATGTCAGCAAAAGCAACTGATAGAACACAAACCTGTCAAGATTTCACTTTTTAACAGCATAGTTAGAGGAAACCACTCTCTTGGTGAGGGAGACAAAAATAAAGAAAACCATATGAAAAATCAGTATCATAGATGTCATTGCTCTAAATAATTAGTATCTAGAAGAGTGGGAAAATGAAAATAAACTTTTGACCTCTAAAAATATAGAATGAGGCAATCTGGAGATTTTTTTACAGAAACTCGAAGACCCACTCCAGAAGCTGTCAGAATTCACTTAAAAATTGTACTACAGAAGTATCCTCTCTCTTTTGATAGATTGAATGCTGAAGAAAATGAAGCTATTAATGTAATAGTAATAGACTCAAAATAACAGATTTTCAAAATACTTATCGGAATAGAGAAATTATTTCTAAGTGTGAAATGCAGAGCAAACATCATTAATTGATTAAGAATCATTCACTCTATCCTCCACAGATTTAACTGTTGATAAGACTTTTCTTTACATCCTCTTTTAAAAAATTCATGCTGCTTTTTTGTTTTGTTTTATGCTGCTGTCTGTGTTCTGCAGCCTTTACAGAATGTTCTTCAAAGGACTGAAAACTGAATGCTGCTCCTGATGAGCAGTCACTGAACTCAGAATCACACACTGGTCCTGTGCCAGCATTACAAATCCATGGTACTTCTGAGCATTGCCAACATGTTAATTTTTTTTCCATCCCATTACACTACATTTTCTCACAGGTCTATCGCTTGATTGTTTAGGTGACCAGACAATCAGGGTGATAACATAAACGATTTAAAATATATTAGCATCTACAAATAAAACCATAGAAGTTACGTAATTTTTGTTTGATTAGTATTTTAATGAAACAAATATGTTTTCATTACAACTAGTAGAAATTGGAACATTGGAGCAGTGACTGTCACATAAATATCTAAAATTACATTTTCATCTTATAAAGATGGAAATGAATTCATAAGGAATTTAGGATTTCACTGGATAACAACAATTTTCCTCTAATGCAGTGGATCTTCTAAAAAAGCCTAGGCTTTGCTTGATTTGTTTTTCTTGATGTTTGTTATTACCATTTTGTTCTATCTGTAACATTTCTGATTTCACAGGGAATCATTTCCAGTAAGTTTGTCTAAGTTTGTCTTGAAAATGCTATAGGAAGTAAAACTTTTTTTCACATATCAAAAGATTCAGTGACCCTTCAAAATAATAATATGATGCTCTGAATAGAAATTCCACATAGATAGAATATTATAGGATACTAGAAAATGTGCAAACAAATCATGAATGACAAGTGAAAAAGAACACATCAGATGTAATGAAAACACGCACTAAACGTTTTCTCCCCTCACACAACATTCAACAGAACACATGTATTAGGTACCTTAAATACCTCAGAAAATTTATCTCTAATAAGTATCATTATTATGGAGATATTACTTACGACCAGCTGATGGAAATTTCAAGAATATCTAAATAAATCTGAGATCATACAAGCAACTCTGAAATTTAAATCTGTTTCTGTTAAAGAAATTTAAGTCAGGGCAATATATACATGGTAACATATATGGTGAGAAGGTGAAACAATGGCATAGATGATACAGAAAGTAACCACAAGGTAGGTGGAAGAAGCAGGAAAACAACAGCAACAAAAAGTTTTGTCATACCTTCTGTCAGTCATCTGAAGTTAAAGTCACATAGTATGACAGCCACTTATTTGTGCCTTCTACTACTCTCATTCATGCTAGCTCCAATGTCATTCATAAGCATCTGCAGGAAGACAGTTGGGTTTCTTTTTAATTCCTCCTCTTCGCATGAAAGGATTTTGAAAGGATTTTGAAAGGACATCTTTTCTCATTGTCTGTGCTGCAGAAACTCTCACCTGCACAGTCCCTGTGAATTAAGGTTGTAGGTGACTTACGGTGCATGGTAGATCTTAGCAGTATATACCAAAAGGCATAGCGACACAGAGAGGCCAAGATACTAGATGGCTTACAAAGTCATTTAGTAGAACAAAAAATTGAATGAATGAAAGGAAGATGGAAAAATTGTGAGAAAATTGCATTTATAGAAGAAAGATAGGTACTAAATAAAAGGAGAAACTAATAGAAATAAATTAAAACAAAACAAAACAAAACAAACAAACAAAAAAACCCAAACAAATAAAAAAATCCCACCAGGTCAGATTGGCTCAGTACAGGGAATGAGAGGCTGCCAGAAAAAGGAAAAGGGAATTTTCTCTGTTATACAGTAAAGAGACTAAAGATTCTTCTATTTTGCTCTTGACCCCCTTCTATTACTGGCTGCAAAGCAAACTTTGAAAAATCACATTGATTATTTCACTGGAAGGACAGTCTGTGAAATGAACATAAGCATAATATTTTTGTTTTCCTGCCCACCATTTGACCAAATAACTGTCAGTCTTACATCCTGTTTCTGGCATCAGGGTAATTCCCTGGGTGTGCTGTGGTGCAATAACTATGTTTTGTGATGGAATAAGGTTGAAAGACCATTCTGTGTCTGTGCTTAAGCCTACACTTCTACAGAATCTCAGAATAGTTAATGTTGGAAAGGACTTCTGCAGGTTATCTTGTCCACTCCTGCCCGCCCAGTTGTTCAAGTACAATCAACTAGAGCAGGTTGCCCAGGACCTTGTCCAGTTGAGTGCTGAGTATCTCCAAGGATGGAGACTCCACAACCTCTCTGAGTGTCTGACCATCCTCACAGTAAGAAAATCTTGTGTTCAGATAGAGTTTCATGTTTTGATTTTCAATCTGTGTCCATTGACTTTTGTCCTATCACTTGTCACTACAAACAAGAGGCTGTCTCACTCATCTTTTTTTTCCTCCCATCAGTCATTTATACACATTGCTAAGATCTCCAGAAGTCTTGTCTAAGCTGAAGAATCCCAGGTTTCTCAGACACTCCTCATTTGAAAGATACTCCAGATGCTTCAGCATTTTGCAGGCTCACTGGCTGAATATCATTTGATGCTGGTTTGGAGGATAGTTAGGATAGTTTTGGGTTGTTTTGCTTTTTTTTTTTTTTCGCTTGGGACTATTTCTGTTTCAAAGCAGGCTGCTTTAGAGACTGTTCATTTCCCATGATTGAAATCCCAAACACTGTGATTGTCTAAAGAACTTTGCAACTGAGGTTCCTAGAGAGAATAAACTCCTGAAGTTTATCTAGTTACTGAAAGCAGCCATAGGTTTAAATAAAGATTAGTGAGGGGTAAGCGGTGCTTAACTAACTTAATTTCCTTTTATTATAAGATCACCAATCTGACTGAGCCACAGAAGCCAGTAGATGAGGTGGTTTTAGATTTTAGCAAATGGATTTTGATTCTGTCTTTCACAGTGTCCTTCCAGACAGTGTCCAAACACACAGCTAGAGAAGTCCATAGTATTTTGAGTGAGCAGTTGGCAGATGGGTCAGGCTCAAAGAGTTACAGTAAGTGGAATTACATCAGGTTGGCACCCAGTCACTAGTGGGGTTCTCCAGGGCTCAATTTTAGGGCCAGTCCTCTTTAATGTTTTAATAAATGATCTGGATGCAGGATTTGAATGTACATTAAGTAAGAATTTGATGATGCAAAACTAGGAGTAGCTGTGGACTCCTTCAAGGGTAGAGAGGCCTGGAATGACTAGAGAGCTGGGCAGTCACCAACCATGTGAAATTTAATAAGAGCAAGTGACAAATTATCCACTTGAAACAGGATAATCCTGGTTATACATACAAACTGATGGGTGAGAGGCTGGACAGAAGCCCTGTGGAAAGAGATCAGGGGCTTTGGGTTGATGGCAAGTTGAATATGGGTCAACAGTGTGCCCTGGAAGCAAAAAGGGACAACCATACACCAAGCACAGCACAGCTAGCTGGCTGAGGGAGAAGGTTGTCCCACTCTGCACTGTACTGGTGCATCCCCATCTCAAGTACTGTGTGCAGTTTTAGGCACCTCAATATAAGAAGAATATCAGAGTATCAGAGTGTGTCCAGAGGACTTGGTGTGTAACCAAGATGGTGAAAGGTCTTGAGGGCAAGATTTAGAAGGAACAGCTGAGGTCACTTGGTTTGTTCATCTTGAGAAGAAAAGGCTGATGAGGGGTGACCTCATCACAGTCTATAACTTCTTCAAGGAGGGCAGCAAAGAGGAAGGTGATGATCTCCTCTCTGGTGACCAGCAATAGGACATAAGGAAATGGAACAAAACTGTATTAGGGGAAGTTCAGGTTTGACATTAGGAAAAGGGTCTTCATGACGAGGGTGGTTGGTCACTAAAACAGACTGCTCAGGGAAGTAGTCATGGCACCAAGCCTGTCAGATTTTGAGGATCATCTAGATGACACTTTTAGTCATATGGTTTAGTTTTAGGTAATCCTGCAAGGAGCAGGGAGCTGGACTTGATGATCTTTATGGGTCTCTTTGAACCTGAGATATTCTACAGTTCCATGAATCTATGAGGAATCTGAATTTGAAAAGACCTATTACCTAGACTACTGAGAGTCTTTTCTTGATCACTTTCACAAATCTGTTCTAAGCTTTTTAACTTACTGACTGAATGACACAGGCCGTGTGCAGCATTATTTAAATACATATGCATTTTTGACCTTATCTGACACTGTAAAATTATTATTCTTATACACACCATGCTCTGTTTTTTCTAATGCTAAATTTAAGCACTCAGTAGAAATGCATGTTAAAAAATAAAATATGTGATGTAGAGTGTAAACACAACAAAAATAATAGCAGTGGAATAAAGGACAAATATAATACTAGAAGAAGTACATAGGTCTGTATGAAAAATAACTTGAAAATTATATGGTCTAAGCTCATTTGAAGATCTTTTCAAAGCTTTACAGTGAAAATATTTTTAAGAGCAAGATACTACACAAAATTGAAAACTGTCTCTGGAAAGCAATCATTACTTTAGTACAGACAGTACTCGTAAATGTACACTGCTGTGTTTCATTGCACAACTAGGGAAAAAAATATCTGGGATCAGTGCTGATGTCCTTTGGCTGTAGTGAATTAATGTTTTATTAGAAAATCACACCTATGAGACAGTAAGAGTGAGAAAGATTACATGTGTCACATGTATCATATAGTTGGACTTCATCTACCTCATCCTACTGCATAGTTTATAACTGAAAATATAAGTGATGAATACAAAATTTTGCTATCAAACTAGTGTAAGAATAGGAAAATAATTCATGGAATATATAATTCATGAAGTCAATGGTAATCCAAATGAGTGAAAACATCTATTCATAACATCTATTCAAACATCTATGATGCCATATTCTATGGCATCATAGTAAAAACCAAAAAAACCCAAAACCAATCCAAAACTAAAAAGGTTTAAAACCTGAACTAACTAAAAGTATGTGGGTATTTCTTTTCTGATACAGAAATGCAGTAAACATTTTTATTTCACAGAAAATATAAATGATATAAGTAATTGTAAATCAAATTGGCACTTAACGCTGTTTTCAACTATCTTTTTATACAAAGATTAATATGCATTTTATTTGTGGTTCATGAACTCAAATTTATACTTTTCAAATCTTTCAATAGAATAATCACAAGGGTAATTCATAATCAGCTATATCATTCTATCAAATAAGTTATTGAAACTCAACATCTGTATGAAAGACTCTCATTGATCTTACTTAAGTTTTTATTGCTTCTGAATTCCAACAATAACAGAATTTAAATTGAATAGTACATGAAGAGGTGTTTTTCAACAAACTTTATCACAAGATAGAACATCCAGCCACACATCCACCTACCAAAATCTGTTAGTCCAAATTTGAGAACGTTTCTGGTTTGAAGTGTGACAAAGCTAAATATCAAGGAGAATGTTTAGAAAATGGCGGTTTCCACTTCAGATTCTAAAAAAATATTCTGTCTTGTTGGACTACCAATTTTTTTTCTCCCTTTTTGTGATTGTGAGTAAAAAGATACAAATGTTGGCATATACACTTTTCTAAAATAAGTTAATAAATCAAAATGTGGATCAATAATGTTACCAAGTAGCATGACAGTTGTCATTATGAGAAAAAATTCAAAGGACAGGCTAACTTTATAGATAATCTATTGTATAAATGATAGTATACAGTATACAAGATCCCTTTTTTAATAGGTGGAGAGAGTTAGGAATCTCAGTAGCATGATTCTATGTAGATATTTTTTCTATGAGTACATTTAAATTTAGAAGAGTAAACTTTTCTCCACTGACTGTAAAAATTAGTTCAAGCAAACAGTTCAGATGTAGATTTTTATTTTGTGCAATTTTGTGCAATTTTGTTAATCTAACTCCTTTTAGAAACTGTCATTTCTTCCTGCTTTTATTTCCAAACTTACTCAAATGTTGAAGATTAGTTTAGCTTTGACTTTCCTTTATTCATTCTGTCCCCTGTGAATGTTACTGACATGTTACCATCGATAAAATAATGTAATACCATCTTCCTTCTAGGTTACCTCTGCTATTGGAGCAGAATTAGATTGTTGCATTTTATACTTTAACAGTTCACTTTTCTTTCTCCCAGACAAATTTAAAATTTGCTTAATTGGATAGAAACCAATAACAACTCAAACAATCAACATATATATATATTTCAACTTAAAAGCATTGCTTATTGACTATTATTGTAATTTAGTTGGAATGGGCCCTAAACATCTCTCGTGAAATATAGCCCTCACTTGCCGCAGGAGAAAGGAATTTTAACATTCTAATTGATTATTTAACCTATATTACAAGAAAATATCAGTAGCTGACAGTCTTTCCACCTACACTTACTAAGGAACAGATAATTTTTCAGGCAAAGAGAGTTATTTATCATATTAAGTTTTCCCCTCATGTTACTTTTCCTCTGATATGAATTATGACAGGATCTTAGTGATTTCCTTCCTCAATGGCATGAAAATGAGAGAGAGCAAGCAGAGAGAAAGAAAAAAAAAGTTGTTTTCCACCCTTCCATTTTTAATTCATATGCCAGACATTTTGGCCTGCATGCCTCAGAAATTGTGATTTTACAGCTATTTATTTATTTGTTTGTTTACTTAAACTTGTTGTCTCTTTAGCAATCTGCCTTATCTTTCAGTTACTTTCACTGTCTAGGTCTAAAAGGATAACAAAAGAGGTCCAAACCCCATCAGTTAACACTGATTGCTTTGGATCTATTGTGCTTGCAGATATCATCCTCTGTATCACATTGTAATAATTTTACATAGATTAAAAAAAAATACTGAACAATGTTCATAGCCAGTGATCTAGTAAAGGAGCTTATGCTTTTTAATTTAGCAGCAAAAGTACAATATCTTACCTTTTTTTTCATATCAAGACATATAATTTCTGGTGTTCTGGCATAAACATTTTTCTATGTTATCTTCTATGCCTGTCTTTTTTTGTGCTATCTTGTTTATTGTTATTCAGCACTCAGCAACGTTTTTCACTTTTTTTTTTTGTTATATTTGATGTTTATTTTAGTGATTTTCTGCATCACTTGTCTCCTACAACTTTATCAGAAAATAGAGCAAAACAAAATGCTTTTTTCAATATTCAGATGATTTTCACATATTAATTTTTATTATCTGCAGAAACCTCTGCATATCTTTAGATGAAATATAATGTGAATTTACTAAAGAACACAATTATTTGTTTTAATTTAATGGGAATTTTCTTTTGAATTTATATTTGGATCTTGATGTGCTATAGCTACATAGAAGGACTATTTAAATAATTATCTCAGTTCAACTTGTTTCTGGGTATCACCTTTGTATATGCAGTTTGATTTATCTCCCCTTCCTCTCCCTCACCCCCTATCTTTTTTTTCTTTTTTTTAGAGACAGTACTTTAAAAGTTTATAATACTAACTACAAAATTTCTTCAAATAACATGTACTAGAGAAGTTTGGTTTACATCATGTTATTTTTTCAGCTCCTATTGCACCATACTGTTATGATGTCAAATCAGCCTAAAGGTGTGTTACTTTGACAGCTTTTCTAAGTCAAAACCTATTCTGGATTTTGCTGTCATAATGCAGTGTTACAGAAAGGGTTTTCTTCAAACTCTTTGTTTATGTACACTGGCCATTTTTGTCTGTCTTGTCAGCTAATCTTTCATGCATGAAACCAAAAAAGGCACTAAACTGAATGAGTTAATACTAATTTTAGTTAACATATTGGAAGAAATTAATCTATTAAACAATAATACATTCTTTAAACCAAGAGATGACCCAACCTTCGTGGTTTTAATATATGTATAGTTCTCAGATCCAGTTCTGAGATTAGTCAGTATTTCCCTCCTCCTGGTCTCTAGGACCCTCAAGAAGTATTCCAATTAAATCCAATTTAAATTCACACATCAATTATTATATGTTTATAGACTTATATTTTTCCTGTTAAGAAGAGGAAGGAAAAAGCCAACCAAACATCACAATGCTGAGAGATATAACACAGAATTTTAGGTACCAATTAGACCTTAAATTTAGAAAGAGAAGTGCTTCTATGTTAATGATTTTTTCTGTTTTAAGTTCAATTACTCCTGAGTTATGTTAGATGAAATTATACTAGTCTCAATTTGTAATGACAACTGCCGATTTTATTCCCTTGTATAATCTGAATTGTATAATCACATAATACAAAAATAGAAGCTCAATTTCTAGTTTCTCTATTTTTTTTTTCTTATCTTCAAGTTTATAATAAACCTCAGCTCTAAAATGTATATTCAAACTCCACTTATTAAATGGGTCCGTTTTTATTTAGGTAGTTCAGCTGTGTTGACAAAACCAGATGTATTTTGACATTAAAGAATACAGAAAAATATTACTTTTATTTTTTTATGTAGTTCACTTTTTTTGTTGTTGAACTTCCGATGTGCATTTAAAATTTGTTAAATGAACAAAGAGATAGCAGAGTATAAATGAAAAGGAAAACAAACAAACAGAAACCCGAAAAAAAAATCAAAATAAACAAATTATCCAGAACAAGTTAACTTCCTAAAATACTATCACAGAAACATTTAAAAGTTTAGATGATCTTCTCTGAAGACATTATCCTCTCTTATCAAGGCAATTACATTGAAAATAACCTGCAACCTATAGGAAGTAATTTTGCTTGAAATAAATGTGTTAAATTCTTCCTCTAGAGAGTTACTAACAAAAATGAAATTTTCTCAAGGATGTTTGGGGTTAGTCAGTCCATCAAAGTTGTTGTTTTTTCTAAGTAAATGCTTTCACTTTTAGTCACAGACCTTGACATCAGATTATTTAGAAAATTGTAACTCGTTCCAGAATTCATTGTTATTAGATTGATAGAAGAATAGAAAAGCAGTCCCTTAAGTATGTAATTTCTAGGTTTAGCTGTGAGTTCTATAGCTAGCTTTTGATCATATTTCAATTTTTAATTTTTAGTCTAAACAACAAATCTTTTGTATGGCTAAAGACTAAGTTTATCAAGGTAGATACAAATCAAATATGTGGGTTGCGTTATTTCTTAAATTAGTTTTCATGAGATGGACTTTACTGCATGACAACTGTTAGAGGAACCTCTGTGGCTGTGAAGTGCCTATGGTTTAGACAGATAACAATGCTGACTCAGATGAATCCCAGCTTAACAAGTTTTTATTAGGGACCAATGTAGTTCAGTAAAAAATTTGATTCCGTGATATATAGCTCATTATAATTCATGTCTATCTAAATAAAAAGATCAGATCAATATTTTATTAATATCTAACTGTGAAAGGTATTTTACATTTATAGAAATGTTATATAGCAATAGTTTTAAAGCAGTCAAAAATATGCAATTTATTCAAAAGTAAGGTTTTGAGAAGTTTGGTTGGTTGGTTTGCTTGTTTAATATGCTATGTTGTTCTTTCAAACTTTTAGAATTCTTAAATTTACCTAATGGTTATTTTTAAAACTAAT
>JAAGNO010012804.1:24516-40878 GCA_033439905.1 Ceryle rudis | reverse complement strand
TGATAGTCATTCTTTATTTGTACATTTCTTTTGGCTTCAAGACTATTGGAGATTTGAAATATATATATTTTTTAATCTTAAACAGTAAAAACAACAATATAAGTAGGAGGCAGCAAAAAGTAAGGTCCATAGTAAAATCATAA
The DNA here is from genome assembly GCA_033439905.1 of Ceryle rudis. Lineage (NCBI taxonomy): Eukaryota > Metazoa > Chordata > Aves > Coraciiformes > Cerylidae > Ceryle > Ceryle rudis. Next base: position 40,735 of record JAAGNO010012804.1, on the reverse strand, counting down.
ATTAAATCCTAATTTAGTTACTTTAATGCATGCCAATCTTTTGGCCTTTTAATTTTCATCTTTACGGTCATGGCTAGAGCAATTACCCCCAAATATTTTCTTCCTTTAAAAAGTTAAAGCAAATTTCCCTTTTCATTGATTTGTTGTTATACCTATACTGGTCAGATACTTGTCTGATATAATTCTCTGAGATCTCAGAAGCATGCTGCTGTACTAGAAGCTTCTAAGACAATGAAGAAAACTGTAGCCAGTAAGAGACTGAGGCAGCTAAATTTACAAGACATGTACCATCTAGCCTGGACTCAATACAGATCTCAGAATAAAATCTTGAATAGCCAAACACTGGTAGAAAGCAATGAGCATAGAAATAGATATGAAATTCTGTTAATCTTTGTTCTGGCAGAGAATCTGAGTTTCCCAAGCTTCCAAAGGTGTTCATAAGTCTTGTTTAGATCTTGTACCTTATCTGATGCACTATGCAGGTTTGTTGAGCACCTGAAGGAATTTCAAATAGTGAGACAGTGCAGACAAATTAATATATTCCTAAATTACTAAGTATAAAGATGAAGTTAACTGTAGATAAATGTTAAGTGGTGTGCATGGGGGATGGAAGGCCATGCAGAAAGCAGTCCCTATCTGCACATACAGTAAGATGGACTCCTAGCTGACTGTTTCAACTCTGCAGAGAGATCTGGAATTTATGATACATATTTGAACCAGAATTAACAATTCATTCTTCAGTAGCAATTAGGAAGACAACTAAAAAATTCAAAATTACTAGGGAAAAAAAAAAAAAAAAGTATAGAACTAAGCATAGTTATGTTGTATACAAAACCAGAAAATACAGGGAACCCACTGCATAAAGATGTGGTTCAACCACATTTTAAGTTGGGAGCAGTTCTGCTCCTCTTATCTGAAAGGGACAAATAGAATAGGAGAAGTTTCAGAGAACAGCAAAAGGAATTGACAAAACTATGACCTTCATGAAAAATATTGAATAGTCTAGAGTTTTTCAGCCTAGGAAAGAGAAATCATAGCAAAGTTATAACAGAGGTCTACAAGCTTTTAAGTGGCAAGATCAAAGTGTATGAGCCACCTGCTCACTGTTTCTTCCATTACAAGAGCTATAGGCCACCAGATAAAGGTTCAGATTAAAACCAAAGAAGGTGATGTTATTTCATGCAGTGAATAAGAGAACTTTTTGTTCTTTGCAAAAGACTTTGTTTACACTGGGAATTTAAATAAGCTTGACAAGAAGCTAGACAAATAGTTGGAAGAGCGATCCAATGTGGGTTTACCAACTAGACAATCTAAATTTTAAGAAATAGAACAGAACAGAAAACAGTCAGGGGCTGAAAGAGTATTAAGAGGAAAATATCACACAAGATTGCCATGTTTTTACGTTTTCTTGAGCATCTATTTATGGGCACAGTTGGAAACAGAACAGGATGGATGAACAGTACATCTGAACCACATCTTACATTTTAATGTCATTCTTTCTTTCAACTCATTCTTTAAGTTGTGGATAAAATATTCATCTTAGTGTCATAGGCACAATCAGGGTATTCCCTTGAAGATGAGCATCCTTGATGAATTATTGGTTTGGGGCAACAACTGCATTAAGAATGAACTGGGCAATAGAGAATATTAACTTTGTAGGTTAAAAAAGACTGTACCTGTCAATTAAGAATTATTTACTCCCAATTTTATTACTCAGATCTATTTAAAAATCATAGAAAATATGTCTGGCAAGAGACCTGTTACAGGATCCTTCCCATTTACTGTACAATAGAAGGCTCAGCAGCACCTACCTTATTCTTTCTTAGATTAAGAAATTGCAAGTTCACAATACTGTGCATGTTTTCCGTTAACATAGGACTTGCTGATCGTGAATAGAGAAAGTGTTTCCACTTAGGCTTCTTTATACAAATGGTTCATGATTTTATTGAGCACGAAACTCTGACTACACATTCAGCTATTGTATTTAGAATTTGAAAACCCACATTCTGTTGTATTGCACAAGCAAACCTGAGAGGAGAAAGGTAAACAAATATCTGACAGTCTCTTTCCCAGAAGTAACTCTGGATGGATTTTTTAGGGTTAAAGTCAGTCAGTGATCCACCTCTGCAGAGGAAAAAAAAAATTCCCAAGAGAACTTTGCAATTTGAGCTGGCACTTTTGCTAGACTGTTCATGGACTAATCATGAGGTAAAGAGGAGAAAATCTTATAGTGGATCTTATGAAAAAAAAATTTGAATAACAAGTGTAATTAAAAATTAAAATTAAGTTTTACAATCTGCTTGTGAGTATATCAAGAGGTAAATGATGATAATATAGACAGCTTTAATATTTAACTCTTCATTAAAGACTTTTCCATGTATCTTGAAAATGAAATACAACAAGTTTATAATTTCATATCTGCATATTTGGGTTTAATTCATATAACCTAGGGATGGTGAAAATACTTTTCAATTAATTAATGTAATTCTGTAAGTCTGTAATGCAGACTTAATATCACCCTGTTTGTGTTTTCCTAGCAGAACAATTACTGTGTAGTTCACAGAAGTAACACAGCCTATAGATTAAAGTATAATTAGCAATTGTTGTTCTTAGTTCTCATATCATTTTTCTCCACAGATATATCTACATTGTGCTTTATTGCTTCAAGAAAAAAGCAGTCCTCAAAATACTGAAAAAAAATTCCATAATTAATAATAATGCTAAAAAGAGAGGAAGCACATGTGTTTCCTATGGAAGGAGTCAACTCTCAGTCACCAAGGTGAGCAGCTCTGGTGCAGGTATGATCCACAGCAGAGTGCTCCATCATGGTGCACAGGGGATTTCCTGAACTGGGGGAACCTCAGGGGGAGCCAAGAGACCTGTTGGGAGCCCACAGTTCACATGACAGCATCTGACAAGACCAATAGCAGCAGACAAGCAATCCCGCCAGAAGAATCACATAATGACAGAATTGTTGGAGTTGGAAGGAACCTCTAGAGATCATCTAGTCCAACCCCCCACCAAAGCAGGTATCCCTAGAGCATATCACACAGGATTGCATCCAGGCAGGTTGACCAGGGAACAATGGTATCCACCTGGCTGAAAGCCATGGCATCTAAGCTCTGCACCCTCCACGACTAACACAGATTCCCAGACAGAGCTCCAGTGGGAACATGCAGCCACTCATGCGTTAGGCTGCAGGATCTGCCCAATACTGGCCAGCAGCAGTGAGCACACATGTGGGAGCTGTGCTCAGGTAGAATAGCTCCTCTGCATAGTAATAGAACTCTGGGAGGAGGTGAGGAGATTGAGGAGCATCAGGGGCTGCAAGAGAGAGGCAGACTACTGGAAGCATACCCTCTTTTCCCTGGAACAGACAGGCAGACAGGATGCCTGATACAGAAAATTCCCTATATTCTCTCCACCTGGGTGAAGACAGGGACTTAAGGGACAGTGGGCAATGGCTACAAGTTCTTTCCCACTGCAGCAGGTGTGTGCTTCTCCTCTATGGCCATTCCACCTTCCCAGGTGCCCTTGTGTAGCAGCTATGAAGATTTGCAAGTGGAACTGAACAATAATGAGGATGATGGGTCCTTGAGCTTGGAGGTGTTGCTGAGGTAAAGCTGACCTATGCCTTGCATCAAAACCACTTGCATAACAAAAAGCAGATGGGTTGTTGTCATAGGACACTCTCTCCTGAGCGGAACAGAAGGCCTAATATGCAGACTGGAGCTACTGCTTACGGAAGTGTACTGCTTCCCTGGGGCCAGAGTTAAAGACGTTAAGTCAAAACTTCCTACCCTGGTACTGCCCTCAGATTATTATCATTGATTTTTTCAGCTAGGTAGTGATGAAGCTGCAACTAGATGTTTGAGGGCAATTGAGAGAGACTTCAGGGTCTTGGAACAACTGGTTAAGGGATCAGAGTGCAGGTAGTGTTCTCCTCTATCCTTTGCAGTTTCAGGGAATGATGAAGGAACAGGAAGACCCATCATATCAATACCTGGCTCTGAGCCTGGTGTCACTAGCAGAATTTGGAGATTTTTGATCAAAAGTAGGTCTACACAACACCAGGGCTGCTGGTGACAGACAGGGTACACTGGTCTCAAAGTAGGGAAAGGATTTTTGCAGAGGGGTTGGCAGGGTTCTTTGAAAGAGTTTTAAACTAGGTTCAAAGGGGAAAAGAGATAAAACTAAGCTTGCTAAATATAAACCTTGGACTTAAAGCCTTTGATAACATTTACCACAGCATTCTCCTGGAAAAACGGGCTGCTCATGGCTGCAGCTAAAGAAGCATGGCCAGCAGGTAAAGTGAGGTGATTCTCCCCCTCTACTCCACTTTCATGAGAGCACACCCAGAGTACTGCATCCAGCTCTGGGAGCCCCAACACAATGGACTTCTTGGGGTGAATCCAGAGGAGGGCCATGAAGATGATCAGAAGCCTGGAACACCTCTCCTACGAGGACAAGCTGAGATAGAGTTATTCAGCCTGGAGAAGATAAGGGTTTAAGGAGACTTTATTGCAACCTTCCAGTATCTGAAGGGTGCCTGCAGCAAAGCTGGAGAGGGACTTTTTGCAAGGGCTTGTAGTGATGGGACAAGGGGTTAATGGCTTCAAAGTGGAAGAGGGTAGACTTAGGTTACATGTAAGAAAGACATTCTTGTCTGTGAGGGTGGTGAGGTACAGGAAAAGGTTGTCCAGAAAAGTTGTGGATGTCCCATCCCTCGAAGTACTCAAGGCCAGGCTGGATGGGGCTTTGAGATGATCTAGATGATCTTTAAGGTCCCTTCCAACCCAAACCATTCTATGGTTTGATGATTGCCCTCCCTGTGCTCAGCACTGTTGAAGCCTCACCTCAAATAACGTGTCAGTTTTGAGCTCCTCACTACAAGAAAGACATTGAGGTTCTGGACTGTGTCCAAAGAAAGGCAACAAAGCTGGTGAAGGGTCTAGAGAACAAATCCTATGAGAAGCAGCTGAGGGAATTGGGGTTATTTAGTCTGGAGAAAAAGAGGCGAAGGGGAGACCTTATTGCTCTCTAGAACTACCTGAAAGGAGGCTGTAGCAAGGTAGGTTTCAGTCTCTTTTCCCAAGTAACAAGCAATAGGATATGATGAAAAGTTCTAAAGTTGTGCCAGTTCTGTGTTTATTTTGGACATTAGAAAAAAAAATATTTATGAAAAAGGTTATCAAGTATTGGAACAGGCTGCCCAGGGAAGTGGTGGAGTGACCATTCCTGGAGGTATTTAAATGATGGCACTTAGGGACAAGGTTTAGTGGTAGACTTGACATTGTTAGGTTAATGGTTGCACTCGATGATCTTACATGTCTTTTCCAAACTAAATAATTCTATAATTCTATGATTTTATTAATCAGTACAAACTTAGTGCATTACTCAGAAATGGAAAATAATCATGTCCTATAATTTTATTGACCCAACATAAAAATTAAGATTCTCAAAACATTTATTTCTGAAAATTTCTAAGGGGAAAGCAGCTGTGTCCCATAACTTGATTTCAGAAAATTTTATGATATCTTACAATCCATTGTCAGAAGATACATTGATCAATGGAAACTAGTATAAGAAGGTTTATAAAAAGTTTTACAAAATATATCCAAAATGTTTGATATGGGAGTGGAAGTCTATAGCCAGGGACATTTCTCAGAGGTTTATCCTGGTATGGAATTCAGTTATACCAGTATAGCTGGTATCATAATACAGGTTTAGTTGTACTGCTAGTACTTTGCCAAGTGTAGTGTGTGTAGTTCTGTCTGTGGAGAGTTTGAATATAACAGATGAAAATAGTGAATGGGGTTTATAGACCTGTTCAGCTGTCTAAAAAATAAGGCCATCTGAAGATGAAATAATACAATTCCCTACACTTACATAGGAGGAATAAACTGTCTAAACAAAGAATTTTAAAAAAACAAGGTTAAAGAATACTTCTGTAGTAGATTTCAGTGTTAAGACTTTAAAGTCCGTAAGTGCACTGACTGCACTGTTTGAGAAGGCAACTTCATCAGGGTTTATAAATAGGAGCATTGGCTGTAGTTAATATAAAGTGAGATTCACAGGACCAAATGCAAATATTTACATCATAGACTTCTGCATCTGAACAGTCACCTAGTATCCCTATATTACTAATTCAGATGGATAGTTATTTTAGAATGTGATTCATTTGAGCTATTTTAGATATCTGTTATATATAAAGATGTAAACTTCCCCTAAAAGGTGCACATTTATCCCCATTTACATGAATGATTTAATTATAGCTGATTCTGTCTTCAAGTTAGATGGACTAGCCTAACATTCTGTGGTTGAAAATTCATTTATGTGTGGACAAATCACTTAATTTTTTTCAGCACTGAGTCTGTCTCAAATTTTGTCTTACTGGACTCCTGAAAGAAGACATTTTTCTTTTATTGCATAGAGTTGCCCCTTAAGAGTGGACATCCTCAGATTATGTCTAGACAGTTCTATAAAAGCAGTCAAGATGAACCTTTCTTAGTTTTATACAGACTTCTGGACCATAGTTTACACCCTAACTTTCTGTGTTGAATTTTGTACTGGCAAGTTAGTCATCAATCTAATGGATATTCTAGAGTGTGAATTCCTCAGTAAGACCTTTAAAATTTTATTAAATTCATCATGTAAATAAATATTCATATTCCAGAGGAATAATCACTTTATATCCACATCGTACATTCAGCTAGTTAAAGATATGACATTCAGTATTTCCCTGAAAAAAATTACTTTGAGAACCCAATTATTTCATGCAAGTGAAGCAGCTTCCACAAGATCGATATTATCTGTTCTGAACTGTCATTTCATCTCCTGGTTAGAGCCTTCAGGGTTTGTATACTCTCACTCTAGTTAGATTCTTAGTGATCTTTAAATTATTAGCATAGAATCATAAAAATTCAATAACTGATTCTCATCAGCTACTCAGTTGCCTGTGTTAGGAAGTTGTCATCAACCTACTCAAGAATCACACGGGGTTGCTTGTTGCCTTTCCAGAAAATATGATAGTGATTCAGGTCCTTCATGAGGACTAGGATCTGTGAACCTGATGCTTATTTCAGGTGACTGAAGAAGTCCTCAGCTATTTCATCTTCCTGCTCATGTGATCTGTATCAGATACTCACCACAGCAACACTCGTGCTGATCTTCCCACTTATCCTGACCCATAGCATCTGAGCTGGCTCCTTATTTTTCTCTAGACAGATGTCCATGCATTTACACTGTTCTCTCACATAAAAGACAGCTCCCTCTGTTCACTATCTCAGTCTGTACTTTCAGCTGAGCCTGTATCTGTCCCTGCACTTTGATCATGTGAGTGATCCCCTCTTGTCTTCTGTGTTCCCAGTGAGACTATAACCCTGCAACTGCATGTAGATGTCTAATTCTCCTCTTTCCCCCCAGGCCACCCTCCAATCTCCCCCTGAATCTGCATGTGTCAGTATGTGGGCACCCAGAGAAGGTATGAGAGCTTCCTCCATGATGCTATAGATATTTCCTTATTTTGGTACATACACTTAAGGTGAGATCCCTTCAGCCCTTTTTTGTTGAATAAAAGATCTCTTTTCTACATCATTCTGCACTCTTTGCTTGCCAACTTGGCAAAGCAGTTTCTCAGCTGACTTTATAGTACCATCCCCCACCTGCTTTGTCCCTAGTTTAAAATCCTCCTTACTAGCCTGCTAGGAATGTTTTCCCCTACTTGAACAGGTAGTCAGCAGGTCAGGTCAGCAGATATGGGCCTAGATCTCCTTCATCAGGGAATCTCACACTATCATTCACTACTTCCTTCTAATGCTGCTGTTTGTCTGATTAAAATGCTTTGTTGGACAGCTCCCAGCCCCTTGTGTCCTATCAGGGTACTCATTTGTAGGTGCAGATCAGCAGTTGATGCTTACTGTATTTTAGAGAGAGAAAATTGATAATTTTTTTTCCATAAATAATGATTAGTCTACCTTAAAAACTCTTATCTATTCAGATTTAGGAAACAATGTATCACATGTGGTTGCAGATTATGTCTTACACCTCTTCCTCCACCGCTACCCCTTGCTCCACCTCTTGCTAATTTCCCTCTTTCCAGTTTAGACTCCCTTCATTTTGTGCTTGAGCATTTAATTCATAGAGTACCTTTTCCTCAACATGTAGATAAATAATATGGAAACCTAACATCAAGCTAAATATCACTAAATAGCAGGATATTTAGACATCACAAGGTTGAACCTTAGAACTTCCTGCCTGCACTTTTATGGCTTAATATGTAGTATTAATCAGACTTGTTATTAGATTAATTTGCAATCATCAGTGATATAATTTTTAATCAACTATATCTTTTCTCTTAGCATAAATTGCGGGGTTTAAGTAGAAGGGGACTACACAAGTGACCTCTGTGGGAGGAGACTGTGAACTGACAAATGATAGTCACATCCCATTCTAAACAGCTCTGAAACTGTTTTAAGTAGCCCATCATGCACCAAAACTTAATTAGAGAAGCACACAGCACCCCTACTCAGACATATCTGAGAACTAATTGGACACTGCTAGGGGCTGAAGACACACTGCACACTTCTGAACACACTTGCTGGAGAGACACTCAAAGAGGACACAACTGAAGCCAAAAGGGTCACATACATTTCTAACGGGACTAGGCCATGCCCATGCTGGGACAAGGAAATCCCTGAGGGACTGTGGCCATAGACAACCCACATCATTGCAGGGACACACTTGAGGGATCACAGAAGAAAGCAGCAGAGGAAAACTTGCAGATGTGAAGATCAGCAGAAAGAAGTGACTGGCAGAAGTCATCACACACACAGCCACAGCCTTCTATGCCAGTCAACATCTCACTAAAGGAATGAGTGTAACTCAGGGTGAAAATAAAAGAACCTGAGACTAGGAAGAGAGAGAATAGGTGTTTGGTTTAATCTGAGTCTGAAGAAGTAGAAGGGAAAGGGTTTTATGCAATTCTTTAATTGTTTGTGTTTTCTTTTTCTCAGTAAACAAATCAGTGGTCAGAAGCTGGTGTAAATTGGCAACAAATTAAGTAATAAGTTACAAGTCAATAATGTTTTGCCTACAACCATATTACACACAAATCAAGAATTCATAGAAGTTGTTTTGGGAGCACCTCTGTGATTTTTGGAACATTGTGACCTATTCCCAAACAATTTGCATTCTTCTGGTGCTCAAAGAAATGGGAATCAGATTAATTTCAAGTCTTTTGAATCATGAAATCTCAAATAAACTTAACTTTAAGCAGTTGGCCCTAAAAACACTTGAAAAAATTAATCTCTTACTCTATTAATTGTCTGTGTGTCCATCATACTGTTCAGAATCAAATGTTTATAAGTAAATTTGACATTTAATCTGTGTTATGTAACTCAAATTCTCCCACTAGCTTCACCTGAGGAATAACTCTTTTTTTGGTAGTGATTTGAGAAAATCTGCAAGACAAAAATATTTCATTTCCCATTAGGCAATTGCTAGCTATTAAAAGACCATTTGAAAGTACATGGCAAAAGCAAAACATCTTTTTGTTCTTCTTTTTATTTTTTTCTTCTCTTTTATTCACCTGTCAAAACATAAGATACACAGCCTTTCTCAAAAATAAATGTCATGGTACCTATCAGAATGCAAAAACGTCTAAATTCAGTCCCAAGTGCCCTCTCAGGCTACCAGTTTCTCAGACATCTCACTTCTCTCATTATTTTACAGATCGTGAAGAGCATGAATAAAATAAAGAGAAATCAGTCCCTGTCCTCCATGTGATTGTGTAATTCCTATTTGCTGCTTTGTTTTCATTCATATGTTTTGAACATTTATAATGGTATTAAAAAGATTTGTGTCATTTTTGTGTGTGTATCAATTATGTAAGTTGTAGCAACAAAATAGTAAGACAGTTACTTTCTAAATATCTGAGAATATAAAAAAGTTAATTCTCAAACTATTGCAAATTACTTCCCAAAAATATTCAAATATGTATGAATCTTAGGTAAATAAGAGTGATGGCAGTAAGATAATCAAGCTATGTGACAAACTGTTGGTTTTCAGGAATAATATGCCTGATAAGTAGATCCAAAATCAAATGCTGTAGTCTCATTTTGTGTGGAAAAAACCAATTGTGACATAAGCCTGAAGAGTCTATCTGATTTTTGTACTCCAGTTTTCTTTATACGGGTTGTCATATCAGTAAGCTTCTCTGAATTTAATCTGAATTACCATATTATTATATATATTATCACAATCCTCAATGCCACTTGCAGGTTTTTTTGTAATGAAATTTTGACTCAAGGATTATCTGGATATTTCTACTGAAACACATTTTTCAAAAGAAATAAAAATGTGATATCTGCCAAATTAAAATACAATACGATAAAATTCAATAATATATGTGTATAGTTTGGCTTTTGTTTGTTTGTTTGTTTGCTTGGTTGTATTTTCATTATGCAGTAAATCAGTATCTTCATTAGACTTACTTCAGGTGTGTTGCATTCACTGTTCTCTTTTAATTCAAACTACATCTTTTTCTGAATTATTATATACTGTGGAAACTCAGAAAACATGTGGAATATCTGGAGATCTATATGACAATTAAACTTTTCACTCCTCAAGGAACTATAGTTAAGCACGTGAAAGTTCTTGTAGATTTACCCTATTTCAGTTTTGTTCAGAAGATCATGGTCTTATGCATACCAGCTGTTCCCAAAGTGATGGCTGAAAAAAGAACATTCAGGAAAGGAGACGAAGTTGAGTTGTCATGAAATACAACCTTTGGTTGGGGAATGAAAGAAGTGGAAAAAAATCCTTTCAGTATTTACATCTGCTCTACTCTCTTTCTAGAACACATTTTAAATATGGAATATTTATTTTCAGCCAGCTGCAACAGAGTATGAGTGGGTTAAAAAAATATGGTTGTAATTGAGTGTTCATGAGAGAAAAATTAGATGAGTAAAGTCTGTTTCCTTTTTCCCATCTCTTCCATTCCTCTATAAAACAAGCTGAACTGAGGAGCAAAAGTTGTTCTTTCTGATGCACCAGTAACATGTGCAAATCTATAACACTTTGAAAGAGACTTGAACAAGTCAGCTAATGTTGAAGGTCTCTTGGTTTATCATTGCGTATCTGAAGAGTTTCACTTTGTGTGGGAGAGTTTATTCATCCATGGGGCCTTGCAAACCCTGGTGTAGCCAGGCAAGGGGTTTGAAAGTAGATGATCTTTAAGGTCCCTTCCAACCCCAAAATTCTATGATTATATGACTTTTGCATATAAAGGAGTACTTCCATTACACAGTACACCAGTTACATCTTTACAGAATCACAGAATCATGGAATCACTTAGATTGGAAAAGAGCTTTAAGATCGTCGAGTCTAATCATTAACTTAACACTGACAAGACCTCAACTAAACCATATCACTAAGCACCACATCTACAGGATTTTTAAATACTTCCAGGGATGAGGACTCCAACACTCCTCTGTTCAGGCCATTCCAATGCCTGATAATCCTTTCAGTAAAAAAATTCTTCCTCATATCCAGTCTAAACTTCCCTAGGTGCAACTTTAGGCAACTTCCTCTTGTCCTATCCCTACTTACTTGGGAGAACAGACTGACCCCTACCTCTCTACAACCTCCTTTTTGGTAGTCGTAGAAAGCAATATGGTCTCCCCTCATCTTCCTTTTCTCCAGGCTAAACAAAACCAGCTGTCTCAGCCGCTCCTTATAAGACGTGCTCTGGGCCCCTCACCAGCTTTGTTGCCCTTCGTTGGACACTTTCTAGTACTTCAGTGTCTTTCTTGCAGTGAGGGGCCCAAAACTGAACATAGTACTTGAGATGAGGCCTCACCAGTGCCACGTACAGGGGTAAAATCACTTCCTTGGTCCTACTGGCCACACTATTCCTGACACAGGTCAGGATGCCATTGGCCTTCTGGCCACCTGGGCACACTGCTGGCTCATGTTTAGCTGGCTATCAATCAACACCCACAGGTCCCTCTCTGCTCAGCAATTTTCCAGCCACTCTTCCCTAAGCCTGTAGTGTTGCTGGGGGTTGTTATGGCCAAAGTGCAGGAACTGGCATTTGGCCTTATTGAAACTCACACAATTAGCCTTGGCCCATTGATCTAGTCTCTCTAGATCCCTCCAAAGAGCATCCCTACGCTCAAGCAGATCCTCACTTCCACCCAGCTTGGTGTTGTCTGCAAACATACTAAGGGTGCACTTAATCCCTCATCCAGATCATTGAAAAGATGTTAAACAGGATTGTCCCCAGTACTGAGCACTGGGGGCACCACTCGTGACTGGCTGCCAACTGGAAACTCCATTTACCACCACTCTTTGGGCCTGGTAATCCAGACAGTTTTTTACCCGGCAAAGTGTATGTCCATCCAAGCCATGAGCAGCTAGTTTCTCCAGGAGAATGCTGTGAGAAAAGGCTTTACTAAAGTCCATATAGATAACATCCACAGTCTTTCCCTCGTCCACTAAAGGGGTGACCATGTTGTAGAAGGAGATCAGGTTAGTTAAGCAAGACCTCCCTTTCATAAAATTATGCTGACTGGGCCTGATCATCTTGCTGTCCTGCATGTACTGCATGATGGTACTCAGGATGATCTGGTCCATCAGCTTCCCTGACACTGAAGACAAACTGATAGGCCTGTATTTTTCAGGATCCTCCTTCTGCCTCTTCTTTTAGATGGGTGTCACATTTGCTAACTTCCAATAGGCTGGGACCTCCTTGGTCAGCCAGGACTGCTGACGAATGATGGAAATTGTCTTGGTGAGCACCTCTGTCAGCTCTCTCAGACCTCTTGGGTGAATTCTATCTGGTCCCATAGACTTGTGTACATCCACATGGTGCAGCAGTTCACTGATCAGCTCTTTCTGGATTGCGGGGTGACCATTCTGCTCCTGGTTTCTGTCTTCTAGCTCAGGGACTGGATTCCGAAAACACAACTGGTCCTATTCCTAAAGACTGGGGCAAAGAAGGCATTTAACACCTCAGCCTTTTCCTCATCCTTAATCACGATGTTTCCTTCTGCATCTCACAGAGGATAGAGGCTCTCCCTGGCCCTTCTTCTGCTGCTAATGCATATATAGAAAGATTTCTTGTTGTCTTTTATAACAGAAGCCATATTAATTTTTTTTTTTGGTCACAATCAGATATTTATAGTCAGGTTTACTTTAACCGCAATATAATTCTCTTTCAAAGTATTTTCAACGTAAGTAGTGTTAAGGCTCATGAAGAACATTTCTGTTTATCTTGTCTCTTACAGCTATCCCACTAACAGTGATATTTCTAAAACCCTTAGAGTAAGGGGCTTTCTTTATCTGTCATAAACTGGTGAAGCCATTCTAAACAGAGAGGGGATGAAGTACAAAGGACAATGTCTTCCCAGTACTTATAAAGGCAGGCAAACATCTGGTTTTTTCAACATAGAGTATATCTTTGATAGTTTTCTCTGTTGCCCTGCAACACACTTAACTCTGATTACATAAATAAAAGAACTGTAAAGCTGAAATTGCTTTAACAGTATGACATTCAAAATGTTCAGTAGATTTCCAAACATCTACAAGGTCTGAAACATGAGCACTTCAAAAGATACATTGTAACATTTTGTAATAAACATTTACATGAAAATAAAACAATAAATAAAATCTACACACAATTCAGAATTTTTAAATGGCTATCAACCTTAACAGAAACTTAGTAAATTGTTCTGGTATGTTACATTCTTTGCCCTTTCTTCTTTTTCAACATAATTGTTTAAATTGAATGTGGCTTTGGTAAATAGAAAAGCTAAATAGGAAATATTTTTCATTCATTGATTTATAGACATCAAATTTAACAGATTATCTTTTTCTCTCCGTTGTCAACTCTCACTTTTTTCAGAAATTGTGTTGCCAAGCTGCAGAACTTTTACTGTTATCAGAGATGACAGTTCACAAAGTTCCACAAATATATACAAAAATACTTCCTTCATCTGTCTGTCCCTTTTCTTTCCATTTATCTCTTTTTCCAAACGCTTTATACACTTCAGTGATGTTTTTATCCTTAAAGGTTTCTGAAAAGGCAGGTGAGAACTTATTTGGAAGCACACTTTCACAGAAAAACTTATAAAATAAATTAGAATTAAGTATGTTTTCAAAGGATTTTGTTTTAAAGGCAAAAAAGGTATTCTAGACTTGATTACATTACTTTAATCTATAAATCAATGTTGCTGTCACAAACCCAGTTTGATATTTTTTAGTGGTTGATTAAAGAAAGTACCTTGGAAATTAAGATGGATACAGACTATTCATATTAAACATATGACACATTTATGGATGTTAATTACATGCTTGTTACAGAATAAATTTGAAAAGTTTTTTATCCAGCCACAAGTTTTCTAAACTACTCCTATATAACCTATTGTATTTTAGTTTACTATTCTCTTTTGAAATTATTGTGTTGTGAATGTACACCAGTGACAAACATACTATTCTATGTGAATACATTTGTATTTTGTAATAGCAACTAAATTTGGGAAAAGTAATATTTTCTTTTTACTACATCTTATCTACTTTTATATTTCACATGCCTATGTTGCTCCTCACAAAATTAAGACCAAACTGAAGAATAAAAATCATATATGCATTTATCATGTCAAAGTATTTTAACAACTCAAGAACCAGACTCATTGTAGCAATTCAAACACTGAAGTGGAATGAATTCTGAAATTAAGATAGTTAAAGAATATACAAATGAAGAAAAAAGAACACTGTACTATTATATATCTATCTTTAGGAGTTAGTTTGGTAGCCACATTAAGGTTGAAATCTTAATTTAGCAAGAACACACACTTTCTTGAATTCTAACTGCATTCATCCACCTACAGATTATCATCATAAGAAATTAATGACAAAAAGCTTCTGAGGAGAACTGTAGTTGGCCTGAAATTTTAGTTTTTCCTAAACAACATCAACAACAACAACAAACCAAAAAAAAAAAAAAACCAGACAAAATAACTGACCAAACAAAATAAATCAAACAAACAAAAAAAAAGAGCCAGAAACCCCCAAAAAATAAAATAAGGACATGGAAACCCATCAAATGGAATGGCCTCCTAACTGTACTCTATATACTTGCTTTATCATTTTTTATTTTTACCCTATTAAAACGTATGCTGACCAATATCTGTAATTAAATTCTCTGCCCTTTTTTGGACAATTGCTTAATCTCTCATGTGTCTCTTCCATTAAGCACTACCAAGGAGTCAGAGTTCCTTTATTTCTGAAAAAATTAATTTGTTGTCAGTAGTGGATGTGTCCAGATTATTTGGAGTCTACTTTTTCATAAATCTATTTCACATCTTTGCTTTGTGATAATAACCTATAACGGAGATCACACAGATATTCAGAGGCTTTAGAGAAAAGTACTTTTGAGAGTTATTAACTCACCAGCTTTGGGTCTATAAAGACTTTTTGAATCTCCAGCTTGATAAAACGTACCCCTGTGCTATTATACTGCATGAGAGGTTGCTGCTGCTATCACTAGCAGATGAAGTGGAGGATGAAAGGAAAGGGGAAAACAGAAGGAAACAGAGTGGTGGCAGCAGGTGCTGCTTCCCAGTTTTCCATCAGTTTTCATTGGCAACAACAGCAACCTCCTGGATGTTGTAGGGACTCTTTGGCACTTTCTGCTTAGGCAGCTGTCCTCTATTTTCTCAGGAGAGGAAAGAAATCAGACTGTACAGAAAGGTCTGCTGAAAAATGGAAGAACCTACTAATGCTCCATTTGCCAGGAAATTATAAGATTTTAAGTCTAAAAAAAGAGCAGGAAGAAAGAAAGAAAGAAGCAAAAAGCTTGTGTTACCTGAACTACTTCAGAAATGAAAATCTACTGCAAAGTAGTAATGGAACATCCTCAAATCACAGAAGTCTGTGGAAGAAATGGTAACAGACATCAACTCTTATACTGTGTAGTGCTTGTACTTTGACTGCTCTTCTTTTTTTTTGCTGTCTGTGAAGTGATTATTATGACTCCATTATGAAACTATGTATATAAACAAAAAGCACAAACTACTGACAATGTATTTTCTGGCTAAAAGAAAAAATAAATACCCACAAAAACTTTACACCATCTTTAGAATCATTCTTAGTATGGTCAAGCTTTTTAAGAACTAAGTAGTCAAAAATGTTTGAAAATAATAATAATAAAAAGTTT
>JAAGNO010012804.1:0-11905 GCA_033439905.1 Ceryle rudis | reverse complement strand
CGTCTACCAGCACCCCCAAGTCCTTTTCTGCAGGGCTGCTCTCTAATTGCCTCTTCCCCAAGCTTGTATTGATAGTGGGGATTGTTCTGGCCCAGGTACAGGACCCTGAACTCGCTCTTGTTGAACCTCATGAGGTTCACCTGGGACGACCTTTCCAGCTTGTCCAGGTCCCTCTGGATGACATCCTGGCCCTCTGGTGTATTGACAGCACCACGCAGCTTGGTGCCATCCGCAAACTTGCTGATGGTGCACTCGATCCCACTGTCTATGTCATTGATAAAAATGTTAAACAAGACAGGCCCCAGTACAGACCCTTTAGGGACACCACTTGTCACTGGCCTCCATCTGGACTTTGAGCCATTGACCACTGCTCTCTGGATGTGGCCATCCAGCCAATTCCTTATCCATTGAATGGTCCACCCATCAAATCTGTGTCTCTCCAACTTGGTGAGTAGGATGTGGTGAGGGACTGTGTCAAAGGCCTTGCAGAAGTCCAGATAAATCACATCCTTAGGTCGTCCCTTGTCCACTGATGCACTCTGTCGTAGGAAGCCACTAGGTTTGTCAGGCACGATTTCCCCTTAGTGAAGCAAGCTTCAAGAGAGCTTGATCCTCATGATCCCTTGGTTTTATACTGAATATGACATATATGGGATGGAATAGCTCATTGGTCAGTTTAGGATCACCTGTCTGGGCTGCTCATCTCTACAGGTGTGGCCTTTTACTTTCTGCACACCCAGTGTGGTAGACAAGATTTAGCAGTGACCTTGGTCTGCACACCAATCCTTGGTAGCAACTGTAAGCACCAAGCATTAACACTACTAAAAGCAGACACTGTCTGTGAAAATCTGCCATTAACTTCAGAAAATGCAGTTAGAAGACATTGAGCTGAAAAGTAAAATTCACTGAATAGAATTATTTCTGTTTTAACTCAAACTATGACAATATTGAAATACAATACAAGGAAAAATATTGGATAACCCGAAAGCAAGAATTCTGCTTCATGACAAAATATTTAGATGCACAGAATGCATCTTTTCCTGACATAAAATGATAATCTTTCTTTTAAACATAGTGATCTGTGTCTGAAGGGGAAATACATTTTCTGATGATATTCTTATTTTGGATTAATAGGAAGCAAGGTTCTGGTCTTTTGATCCTGACAGAACACCTCTCCCTCATCTGTACTTTAAAGACTTGCACATCTTAATAACACATAAAGTCTAGATAACTCACCACTCCACCCCAAGTTACTTCAAAGGAACTTGTTCTGTAAAGTTCCCTTCTGAAGTGTCTTAATATAACCTTGACCATATCAAGTATTCTTACTAAGGCATAACTCAAGTTTTGGGTCCCCAGTTCTTCACAGTGGGGATTTACATTTCTTTTCCTTTTCTTCTCAAAGCCTGAGTTAGAATAATTTTTTTTTTATTTCCTCTCCTTATATGAAGGAAAGAAATTACTGTTGTGCATTCTTCACAGAATCACAGAATGTTAGGGGTTGGAAGGAAACTCAAAAATCATCTAGTCCAACTCCCATGCCAGAGCAGGCTCACCTAGATCAGGGCACAGAGGAATGCATGCAGGTGGGTTTTGAATGTCTCCAGAGAAGGAGACTTGGCAATCTCCCTGGGCAGCCTGTTCCAGTGTTCTTTCACTCTCACTGTGAAAAAGTTTCTCCTTACATACACATGGAACCTCCTGTGTTCCAGCTCGCACCTGTTGTCCCATGTCCTATCATTAGACATCACTGAGAAGAGTCTGGCTTCATCCTCCTGACACTTTTTACATATTTATAAACGTTAATGAGGTCACTTCTCAGTCTCCTCCAAGATAAAGAGACCCAGCTCCCTCAGCCTTTCCTCATAAGGCAGATGTTCCACTCCCTTAATCATCTTTGTGGCTCTGTGCTGGACTCTCTCAAGCAGTTGCCTGTCCTTCTTGAACCGAGAGGCCCAGAACTGGACACAATATTCTAGATGTGCCCTCACCAGGTCAGAGTAGAGGGGGTGGAGAACCTCTCTCGAGCAACTAACGACACCTCTTTTAATATACACTAGGATGCCATTGGTCTTCTTGGCCACAAGGGCACATTGCTGCCTCATGGTCACCTTGCTGTCCCCCAGGATCCCCAGGTCCCTTTCCCCTACACTGCTTTCCAACAGGTCAGTCCCCGGCCTATACTAGTACCTATGGATGTTCTTTCCCAGATGCAAGACTCTATGCTTACCCTTGTTATATTTCATTGAATTTCATTGCACCCATCTCTCCAGCCTGTCCAGATCTCTCCGGATGGCAGCACAGCCCTCTGGTGTGTCAGCGACTCTTCCCAGTTTTGTGTTATCAGCAAATTTGCTGACAGCACACTTTATTTCCTCATTCTTACTGGTTCACAATATTGCAGAAGCAGCTCTCGGTGCTTTAGTTTGGACACAGTCTTCTTCCTTCTTTGTTAGGGAGACTAGTCACAGAGTTTCTGTAGTGTAACTATCCATCAGATTTTGTTCAAATTGTGAATAGAAAATCCATTGGGATGTAAAAAAATATTTCTGCAATAACAGAGACACAGCAATCATGGCAAAAAAATGTCTGCCAGAATTCAGAAGACACTGTTGCAGAGGAGATGATGATTTATTAGATAGCTATCTAAATATAAATTGGCATTGAATGCACATTATAATTTCTGTTTTATTTGTTTTTCAAGTTTGTGACTGAAAGTTTATTTGAATGACAGGTAATACTTCTAATGTTGGTGTAAAGGAAAGATACTATTCAAGAATATTTTAATAAGATTATCATCCAAGTATGCCCTCCTATTACATTTTGAAAATCCAGGACAATTAACACTTTTTTTAAAAAAGAGATGTAAAAAAATAAAATAAAATCAGGTCTGGACAAAGTTACTATAAATTAGCCTAACTAGCTGCCAGATTTGCTATGGTTTTTAAGTGGTATTAAGACTACTGAGCTTGATGGTGTCTGTTCAAAATTGTAATTAAAATGTAACTTTAACAGATACAGTTCTCAAGCCATTTTGCTTCCTAATTATGAATCTCTAAATATCCTTCTAACTAGAAGCTTTGAGGCACTGAGAGAGCTTAAACCATATCGATCCACATGTCACTGTTAATTATGTTAAATTCAAAAGAAGACAGGATGACTGAGCATCTGTCTGAATAGCATACAGATGGACCACAGAAGACTTAACCTCTGAATTTTTCTTATGGTATGAGAAGGCTTGGATCTGAGCTTCTTTAACTTCAATACTTATCGTATTCCTGTGATCAAAATATACAAAAAAAAGATGATGATAAAATCCTTAGTAATACATTCATTAATCCAGAGGTTATCCCTTTCTCTTACAATCCCCTCAAGCACTGCTTCTGTCTGAATTTTAAACATGGTCTTGGAGTCTGACCTAAGTCACGCAATTTAAATTCAGTATATCCTGAATAATTCATAGTATTGATGTGCTATTTGTGTTTAAAATAAAAGAGATAATGCTTAGGGTCAAGGCCCTCCTCTTTGTAAAAACATTGGGACTGCATAAATGTTAGTTGAGGACTCAGATACCTGGAAAGAAGAGCAGTCAATTCTAATTCCTGAGCTGCTTAGACTTTTAGCTCGTATCAAACTCCAGTGAACAGCGCCTTGGAGTTTTCAATGTACTTGATCATTTACCTTGTAGGCTTTCATGGCAGGTTCAGTAGCATTTATTAATTATTCTGGTCATCTGAAATAACTATAAGAAAAATAATGAGGAAGCTTAGGAAATATTAGGGAAATTGCATTTAATGTGCAAAGAAAACCCAAATTTCAGACATTTTCCCAGAACATGAGGCCCAGTGGAAGCTGTACTAGTGGCATCAGGTTGATGTTGACTACCAAAAAGTTTTCCTTGCGGTTATACAATACATATATTTTTGAGGTAGTCTGTGAAATGTCTTTACCAGACAAATTTCTCAGTGAAGCTGTATTACATAAAAAGTGAGACAGGACATATGTGTAAAGTAATAAAAAGTATAATTTTAAAGGGCTTTTTTTTGTAAGAGCATGTGTAAGGAAAGAACATCTCCTCTCTTCAGGTTGTATGATCTAGGACCTTTGTAAAATGGGATCAGAAAGAAAAAATGGAAGCAAAAGGAGGCAAAAACCTGGTAATGGACACAATACCAAGAAACAAACTTGGTCAGATACATCAATTTTTAAGGGTGTGTGGAGTGTGAAAATGATGTCAGTAAGATCATCTGATTGAGGACAGTGGAAAAATGGTATAATATCGAAAAAAGGAAGGCAATAACCAAATTATGCAGAGACACAAATCTGACAAACAATGGACACTATGAAGTCCTGTCAGTTATACAAATTGATGGGCTATCAATAAACTGCAGAAATCACTTCAGAGACAGTCAGCATGGATTTTGCAGCCCACAGGAATGTCAACCTGGGGATCAAGGATGTTGATCTGATTGAAGTAGGCAAGCTGATGAAGAAATGTGTAGGGGAAGAGAGTAGCAGGAAGGAGCAAAGATCAGGCACAGAAAGAAATAAAAACTGAAGTTAAATGATGTATTACAAGTGATGTCCTAAGACAATTATTTTTATTTATTTGGCAAATGAACCATATATTTTTTAAAGTCAGTTGAAGAAGTAAAAGCAATACTTACATGGAAAATTTTATCACCTTCTGTTTTGTTAAATGAATTTATGGAAAGAAAAGAACACTTTTAATCTTGGTCCAATATAAGCAGTGGAATTAAGCAGCATAAGAAAGAGTTATGTACACTAAGGTGCTCAGCTTTGCAATGGGTAAATCATGTCACTTCTTTGTGCAAACCAATCTTCATATAATTTGTTAAAATAGCTCAAGGCTCCTAATGCAGTTAATTCTCAACATAAGCTGGAAAAATATTTTGAGTTTTTCATGTTTTGCTCCAACAGGGACTCCTCCAAGAAAATTGATGATATAAAAGCCTCTTGGCTGTCTTCTATCATTTCTGGGTAACTGTGTCCTACCTTTGTTTTTTTATAATGTAGTTTCTCTTTGTCCACTCCTTCAAATAAGACTGTGGGCTACAGACATGTCAAAAATTTATGCATACTGCCACAACCATTTTGTACCAGATTGTCATGATTATGTACGTTGTTTTATGATTAACAGTTCTCATATGAGAATATACTTTTTGACATAATCAGGAACCAATAAAATGTATCTATTTAGACTAATAGCATGTTAGCTGTGATTTTATTTTCTGTCAAATACTGTGCTTTAGAAGCATATGTACATTATATTTTGAAGTATAAAAAGTAATTGTTCCTTTACCATTTTTTTTTCATTTGAGAATCTGTAAGAATTGCTATACATAAGAATAAAGCAGTGTTCAGGAGGATAGAGTTCAAGGGAAGGCTGAATATTCCTTTTTACTCCAGAAATGACAATCTAATTTAATTGTTGGTTTGTTTTCATGTTGTGGTTTTATGTTTGTTTGTTTGTTTGTTTGTTTTGTTTTGTTCTGATTTTAATTAAAACAGTAAATTTGCACAAACAGAAGAAATGAATGAAAATATTTGTCACGGTTTAGGGTCAGGGTGGCCCCTTAGACCAATGACAGATGCTCTCTGTTAACCCCCCTCCCTCCCCAAAGGGGAAAAGAAAGGGAATAAGGGAGAGAGACTTGGAGAATCATATGGAGTCCTAGGGACCCTCCAGTGATCTTGATAACAAAAAAGAAAAATTATCAAGTTTCAGATTGACATCTGGGAGGGGAGAGATAATTTTATGCACTACACTACCGTCATCTACTATACATGTTACAATTATATGATGAAAATTCTTGTCTATATTAAGGTCTGGTACTTATGTAAGCAGAAAGCAATTAAGCTTCCAAGAAATCTAGCTAATTAAGAGTGTTATTGTCAAAAGAGGAAAAAACAGTGTAGGATAGTACACGTGATGTTGGGGATTTTTTGGTTGTGTGGAGTGTTTTTGCTAGTCATATAATAAATGAATAGACATTATAATGCATTAATCTGTTAGATTAAAACTTCCAGTAAAGTGCATGTTTAATCATGAAGCATTCTGTTATAACTTTTATGAGGTGAGGATGTGTTAATTCTGAACACTCTGAGATATTTACAAAGTTGAGTTCTGGCAGTGTTGTAGCCTTTCTGATGCTATTAGTGAAGAGGTAATGAAAATGCATGTATTAATCCAATTAAAAGATGCTGAGATGCATTATGGGTTACGTGAGTCTGTTCACTAAAGTAAAATACATAAACTAGGTGGAATGTTTTCTATAAGGCTAGTTTTCTGACATCTGCCATTCATCTTTTTCCTGAACA
This sequence comes from Ceryle rudis, assembly GCA_033439905.1. Taxonomy (NCBI): domain Eukaryota; kingdom Metazoa; phylum Chordata; class Aves; order Coraciiformes; family Cerylidae; genus Ceryle; species Ceryle rudis. Next base: position 5,563 of record JAAGNO010012804.1, on the reverse strand, counting down.
ACAAAGAAAAGGTATTAGAGAGAACTTTTTCACTAAACTTTGCCTGGTTGTGCATTCACTTGAAGCTTTTATTTTATTTCTAACCTTCTAAGGAATGTGGTTACACAATGAAGGAATACAGATTTTCCTTAGAATTACTCTATACCTCTTAGAAGGTTCTAAAAACATGTGTAAGAAAGGACTTGTCTTTCATTATATACAGTGACAAACCTATTTTCTAAGAAGGTCAAGGAATTTAGCAGTTTTCACACACCTACTATGACTACTGATAAATCAGAGCTCAGTGATATAAACATGTCAATTGGAATATTCAGGTAAATCAGTGGCACCTCACTTGAACCATAATGAATATATGTCATATCTGTACAGGAGGTGGGCCTTGGGCTATATGGTATTCTAAATGCAGAAAGCACATGACAGTTTTTAAATGATGAGGTGAAGGTAACTGTGGAGCTAGAACTGAAAGTCTGAACTGTATTAGTCAATTAATGATGAGAATCTGAGAAACCTGGAGCATAGCATTGTTTTAATAGGCTACTCAGCCCCTAAGAAGCATGCATGAAACACGTGTGCTTCTATTATTTCATCATGCTCTGTGCAACATCATCAGCTACACATATTCAAACCCTAATCAGAATGAACATTAAGAAAAATGGGTTAACTCTGTACAGTCCTTTCTTTTCTGAAAGCTTGAAAGGCATGAAGTTGAACTCATTTTCTGGGATGCGACTTAAGATGTGTTACCAGTAATATAAATCATCGTAATCCTTAGCAGCCTTCAAACTCCCAGAGAGGAAACTCAAAGACAGCAAACAAAAGAGGACTTGATATAGATAAAAGAGAATGTTGAAAGGAGCAAAGTTTGTGCACATATTAAAAACTCATCAATGATAGTTCCCAATAATTTTATTATCCATAAACATCAGGTTCCAGGAATTATTTGTATCATCATAGTACATGATCAGAATAATATTAGCAATAATACACAGTTCTGTATTGCACTGGCACACAAAATGCATTTATAAAAAATGGATAAGCAACAAAAAACCTCTCCACAGATTTGTGGTATTTTTAATTTCTCAACTAGCTGGAGAAGAATTTTCTACCATTTTTATTTTTGCTTGGTTTAGAAGATTTGGTTTTCTTTACTTTTTTTTTTTTTTTTTTAATATATACATATTTCCTTTTTCAGACTTTTAGGAGGCAAATTACAGAAGAACATTTTAGCATAAATGAAGATTCCAATTAATTTTTAATTTATTGCCCACAGGAATTCTTTTTTTTTTCCAATACTGAGGTTTTTTTACTTTTATGAAGCCAAAGTATTTTAAAAAATATAGTAGGCTTAGAGCATTTTTCTAGAACATAAAAGCCAGTGTATTCTTTCTATCCCCCATTTCCTCCCATTTGAATCATTGAAAAAAAAAAAAAAAAAAAAAAAGAAAGAAAAGAAAAAAAGACAGTGCCAAATAATGGAGAAAGAAAAAAGGGGGAAAAAAAAAACCAGACACAAACCATCTGAAGAAATCTTCTAGTATGGAAATAATGTGAAAACAGAAGAGAGATATAAAAGCAAATATAAATTAAAGCTTTATATACATTTTGGGCTTTTGGTTGCTAGTACACTTCTTCAGAGAACATTAAATCATATTTTGTGATTTTCCATTGATTTCTTTTGCATTTTGCAATGTATAATTCAAACAGTAAAAGTAAAATGCTCTGTTCATGGAAAACAATAATTTTTATTAACAGAAGAAGGAGCTAAGAATGTGGGCTTATTTACATGATTATTTTTTTTCCTTAAAGGATACTTTATGTGAAATGCAGTCTTCAAAGTATGAACATCAATAAATTCAATCACGTTATGTTTTCAGTTCTCTATAAGAGAAGAGTACTGATAACTTTGGTGTATATTTCATCCCTGAAAAAAAAAGCTGGATATTATCTATTCAAGTATATTAATAGAATCAAAAAATTCATATTGAAATATTGCCATTTCCCATGGACCTGATACACTCAGTCGCACAAGAGATCTTCCAGAGGAACCCGTTTTCCTTCTGCAGTGGTACAAAGAACAGTGACACAGCAATAGATTTGGGAGGGGGGCAGGATATCTGCTGACCTGTGATTCAGCTAAGGAACCCAAAAAACCCTCAAAACCTGTCTCATCTAGAAACAGTAAGTTCAAGAATGCCATGCAGAAATTTGAGCATGCAAGTAGAGTGGTATAGTAACACGTGTTTCTCAATACAGGCAGTAACTATCCTGCTCCTCTAAGTCTGAAGAGGTGGGGACTGTCCTGAAGAAGAGCTGTGCAGCCTTGTGAGTAGCCTGCCCTGCCCACAGAACTAGTGGCAAGCACAGAGGGCTGGCAGTGAACAGACGTCCTTGGGAATAGATTGATTGCAGTAATTGCCTTAAAGAAAAAACAAAGTAACTCCTTTGTTTCAAATTCCAACATGGACATTTCTTCCTGTTTCTTCTGCAAATTGGGCCAACAAGCTGGAAAGTTACTGTTTAACCAATGAAGCAGAGTTGCAGAAATTTGCCTTGTGAAAACATGTAGAATCATCGAATCATAGAATCGTTAAGGTTGGAAAAGACCTCCAAGAAGATCAAGTCCAACCTTCTACCCAACACCTCCTGACCATTAGACCATGTCCTGAAGTTCCACATCCACCCATTTTTTTAATACCTTCAGGGATGGTTACTCCACCACTTTCCTGATCAGCCTGTTCTAATACTTATCTACTCTTTTAGTAAATGAATTATTCCTAATATCTCATTTGAACTTCCCCTGGAGCAATCTGTGGCCATTTCCTCCTGTTCTGTCACTAGTTACTAGAGAGAAGAGGTCAACACCAGCCTCACTCCAACCTCCTTTCAGGTATCTGCAGAGAACAATAAGGTCTCCTTTCAGCCTCCTCTTATTTAGGCTAGACAATCCCAGCTCCCTCAGCTTCTCCGCATAAGACATGTTCTCCAGTCCTATCACCAGCTTTGTTGGCCTCCTCTGTATCTGCTCCAGCATATGAAATGTATTTTTTGTACTGTGGCACCTAAAACTGAACACAGTACTTGAAGTGTGGTCTCACCAGTATAGGGGAACAATCACTTCATTCCTGCTGCTGGCCACACCATTTCTGATAGAAGCCAGGATGCTGTTTGCCTTCCTGGCCACCTGAGCACACTGATGACTCATGTTCAGCCGGCTGTTCACCAACACCTCTAGGTCCTTTTCTGCTAGGCAGCTTTCCAGACACTCATCCAGCCCATAGTGTTGCCTGGGATTGTTGCGACTGAAGACACAGAATCTGGCCTTATTAAATCTCATACAATTGACCTCAGCACATTGATTCAACCTGTCCAGATGTCTCTGTAGAGCCTTCCTTCCCTCAAGCAAATCAACACTCTCACTTACCTTCCTGTTTTCTGCAAACTTAGTGAGGGTGAACTAAATCCCCTCATCAAAATCATTGATAAAGATATTAAACAAGACTGGACCAAAATCTGAGCCCTGGGGAGCACCACTTATGACCAGGTGCCAACTGGATTTAACTCTATTTAGCACAACTCTCTGAGCCTGGCCATTCAGCCAGTTTTTAACCCAGCAAAGAGTACATTTCTTGCTTCTCCAGCAGAATGCTGTAGGGGACTGTGTCAAATGCTTCACTAATGTCCAGGTAGACAACATTCACGGCTTTTCCTTCATCTACTAGGCAGGTCATCTGGTCATAGAGGGAGATCAGGTTGGTCAAACAGGACCTGCCTGCCTTTCATGAACTCATGTTGGCTGTACGTAATCCCCTGGTTGCCAGGCACTTGATGTGTGAGCACAACCAAGATGGACTGCTCGATAATCTTCCCCGGTACCAAGGTCAGACTGACAGGCCTGTAGTTCCCGAGATCATCCTTCCGTTCTTGTAGATGGCAAACCTCCAGTCACCTGATACCTCCCCTGTTAACCAGGACAAATGACGGAGAGGGGTTTGGCAAGCTCCTGCACCAGCTGTCTGTTGAAAACGAAAAGCCTGAGCTTGCATGAAGGGTCTCCTGAAACAAAGCCTGAGCTTGCATGAAGGGTCTCCTTTCACAATGCAACTTGTGCTGAAGGTGTTCAGTGCCAGGGCTTGGAAGCAGCAGGAAGATCAACTTAGTTTTCAGAGGGGCCTTAGGTTCCTCAAGAAGTTTCTTAATTTTGCAGTGCATGCTTTTCTCCAAACCATTTTTTCTGTGTATATCATTGTTAACAGAAGACCAAACGAAGCTGTGATCATAATTTTCTTCAGTATTTTTTTTTTAAATGCCTCTTTTAGATCCTGTTCATAATGATCTATGAAAAATGTGGCCAAAATCAACTTTTCTTTTGCATTCAGGATTTTATAGTTTAGCCATTTCTTCTAAATCTGTTTTTTTTTTCTTTTTCTTTTTTTTTTTTTTTTTAATTTTTATTTTTAGTTCTTATCTTCTGGTTATGCTTAATAGTAGGATCTTTCATCACACAATAAGTGCCTAAAAACTAATCCATACTTCTTGTTTATTTGGATCTCTGTAATCAGTGAAGGCATTCTAGGGACAAAAGAAAGAAAGAAAGAAAGAAAGAAAGAAAGAAAGAAAGAAAGAAAGAAAGAAAGAAAGAAAGAAAGAAAGAGAGAAAAGAAAAAATCACCTATTTTATTATTTTTCTATGAAGAGAAAATAGGATGAACAACAAGCATCTTAATATGGACATTCAGGGTAAAGGCTCATATTAAACTTACTTTCTGGGACACCAGTTCTATTTCCACTGTGCTAAAAGGGACAAAGAAAAAATGAGTTGATCCATGGCTTACATTGTTAGTGAACATTCAAAACTAGGAAATCAGTTCTCTAAATTGCCTATGTAGCCAGCAGAAAGGGGTAGATACCTTCGTAAGTGTCACGGTTTAGGATCAGGGTGGCCCCTTAGACCAATAACAGATGCTCTCTGTTAACCCCCTTCCCTCCCCAAAGGGGAAAAGAAAGGGAATAAGGGAGAGAGACTTGGAGATTAGAAAAGGAAACTACAACAGCTTTAATAAAATGAAAATAATAATAATAAAAATGGAATATATAAAAATAAATGCAAAACCAGTATCAAAACCAACCCCCCTGATGGTAATTACATCACTGTCACCACTGATGCTGTGGAGCAGGCAACAGGGGAGTCCCAGACTGGGCCCCAAAGCAGATGGGAGCTGTGTTGAGGAGCTGGATGCTGGTACTGGATTCAGGAACACACTGATTGGGATTGAAAGCAAAACCGACAGAGTCCTCCTTGGATGCTCTGAGGAAGGAACCGAAAGAGGACCTGAGCCAGGCCAAGCAAAGCTGGAAAAGCAGTCTAAGAGGGGAGAAGAGCCCGGGAGCCCCCAGAGAGACTCTCCAGATCCCTCAGCTTTATACCAAATATGACGCATATGGGATGGAATACCTTGTTGGTCAGTTTGGGGTCACCTGCCCTGTCTGCTCCTCCCTGCAGGTGTGGCCTTTCACTTTCCTGCACCCCCAACGTGGTACACAAGATCCAGCAGTGGCCTTGCAA
>JAAGNO010012803.1:0-14391 GCA_033439905.1 Ceryle rudis | reverse complement strand
ATTAATAGAAAAAAAAAAAAATCAATCAAAAAAATAATGCACACCCCCCCCCCCAAAAGCTCAACAACTGTATATCAAGTTTGTTATTAAATCTTGCAGTTATTAGTTTCCCTTGTTGCTCCCTGGTCAATTTGTACCAGAATTTATACCAGAAGAGAACCTCAGTATTTCAGCATGCTGGAACTGGTGTAGAACTACACGAGCCTTAAGGGGAGATAAAAAAAAGGGAAAAGAGTTTTGAGGTCTGTTTCAGGTCAGCTGTAGTCAGAAATCATAGGCAGATGAAGTTTTCTTCCATGGCACAGGTAGACAGGTGTGTTTCTAGTCCTTAGAATCATAGAATCAAACTTTGGCAGCGTTGACCCCCTTTATATGGTAAGATTTCCCTTCTGGGCTTCCCAAAGATGTATTCTCCATAGATAATTTATTCTCTGCTTGTGCAGTGGGGAAGACAGGGTAATGCGTTAGCATGCGGGAGATCCACATACCTCTTCCCAGTTTCTACTCAGACACATCACGTGGCTCTGCCAACTGACTTTGGGTGGGCTTCATCTCACCCAACTGTAACGCCTGCAATGCAGACGTCTACAGCTTCACTAGCCTCGCTTGGCTGCTTCCACTGTTGATGGAGGCAAATCGCATTTTTCAAGTATGGTTCATCTGACTTGTTTTTGCCATCTACTTTAGGATGATGCCTACACTTGGCCAGATTAATTCCACTGCTGAGCCTCAGCTCTCTCTTGAAAATAAGAGTAATACTGTGGCTCTACTCTTCACCTGAGGGATGTTATGTACGCTTGGCTACTGTGTAAAATGCCATCTATAGGTAGGACCATGTGCCAAAATCTATGGGTTTTGTTCCTTAATTTGCAATGATATGCACTGTTGTAAGACATTATGTACACCCTGGGATAATTGTCCCATTGAACTCTGGCTGTTATGAAGTTCCTAGGCAGAGTGTCTGAAATTTGGAAAAATCAGTGTGCTGGTGGCCAGCTGGCAGATCTTGAGATTCACCAGTAGCATAAGAAGTTTGAATCCAGTACTAACTGGAGCCCAGCTTGGCACAGGGTTCACAAACCTCTGGTTGTAGGGGAATTAAACGTTGTGGTCACTGTGCCATCCTGAAGTCTAGTTTCACACCTCACTCTGCTCCATCCAGCAAAATACTGGTAGAGACCTGGAGAAGCGTGACCACCTCCCACCTCTGAAGGATGATGAGTGCGTCCCCTCATTTCTGTTCCCCAGGGTGTGTGGCACAGGTTGAGTGGTTCTTGGCAGATACAGCCTTTAGGCTTGTATTGTAAACTTGGCTTGATAGCTAGGCCAGCCATGAGCAGAGGGAAGGTCATAAAGGACACCTACACCCCTTGCACCCTGATCCATTCTGAGCACTTCTGGAAAGCCCTGTCCAACATGTACATTTTCAAAAGGGAATTGTCAAGCCAAACAAAACACTCGCACCCACGTGACTGAATTCCACACTTTTTGGAGTGTTACTACAAGAAGGATCCACAGATGATGTAAATCAAAAGAATACTGCTAATTTTGAAGGAAAAGCATCCGCTGACCTCTATGAAGAAAATTCCAGATCTGCTTCTTGCAGCATAGTTTTCAAAATACATTTTGTACCAAAATTTTTTTCTATCTCTTTATTTATTTATTATTATGATGATTTTTTTTTTCCCCTAGATGAGTAAAAAAAAAAAAGACCTATAGAAATAACTATACTGTACTGCTCTGTCTAGAAGGTCAGGGGACATTTTACAAGCTGGACTCCTAGCCAGAATTTGTGACCTGTGTTTTTCAAATGCATCTGCAGATGGGAGTCCTTTATGCAGTAGTTAAAAAAATGTGGGAAAATAATAAAATGAGGAATGTCTCAGCTTGGGGGAAAAAATAAAAAAGAAAGGCAATCCAAACCCTCTAGTTTGTATTCCTGCTTTTTAATGAATTAAGTACAGGGGAAGCATTCTTTAATTTGTGTGTGCTTGGAAGGGAGGGGGAAGGTTCTAAAGCTACCGGAAGGATTTGAGCATTTAATTAAAAGCAGATGAAAATAATAAAATTTAAAATAAGGGTAAAAAAGTTTCAAACACTATAAATGTTGTTACATTTTACACTAATCTTTTTTCTGCTTGCGTTGCAGGAGGACCTGTAAACTCTCTTGTGGCCACGACCCTGTTCAGAATGATCTTAATGGAAAAGACACCCTGAGAACTTGGTGTATCCCTGGACTGAGCATTAGATGAAGAATTGGTCTGATGACCAACTAGAAGAAGAGTTAGTCAGAATGAAGATTTAGTCAGAATGAGTCTAACCTTTTTCTTTACAGAGATGGTAGAAGCTCAGAGGTTTGGAAGGGTCATTTCCAATTCCTTTTTTTTTTTGAACTATATTTTATTTTATTCCCCAATATCCTATGCAAACAAGAGCGAGTGCTGAATTATTCTCTGTGCAAAATTAATTCTGTTTCACTTGTTTACAAATATATTTGTTAAATTCACAGAGGTGGTGTCTCCTCACTGTAAAGAGAAAACAACACGTGTCCTATCCAGCTTCTCAGTACAATTCATGATCTTATAAATCCCATTTCTGTTATAATTCCACATATTAAAGTGTTGTTTTCAATTTACCCTTTGGATGAAAACTGTCCCACCTATCTCATCACCTTTCTCTTCCTGAATGCTTCATATAATTAGAGGACATTTAGAAGTCATCCAGAAAACATCAAGAGTCACTGATACTCTGGAAAAGTGCTCATCTGCCCCAGCTAAGAAAGGACCTTTCTTTCTTCATTGGAACACTCCTAATTTATGAAAGACAAAATGTATGTTATCACATGATGAAATGACAGTGTTGTTTCATGCTTTGGAGGTATGGTGCTAAGCTGAATGTTTTCTCCTCGTGACTGTACCCTCTTCCTCTCTCTGTTATTTTCCATGACTACAGCTGATGTATGTCACTCCAATATTTTGTCCTTGGGGACTTCACAGAATCACAGGATGGTGGAGGTGGGAAGGAACCTCTGGAGATCACCTCATCCAGCATCCCTGCTAAAGCAGAGTGGCCAAGAGAAGGTTGCCCAGAATCATATTCAGGTGAGTTTTGAAAATCTCAAGAGACTTCAATTTTTTTAATTTTTTTTTTTATTATTTTTACTCACTACTGGGTATCAGCACTACCTAGGTCATGACAAATGCTTCCAATAGCTGTGAGTTCTGGATTGGATGAGCTTAAGCGATCTGTTCCACTCAGTGATACCCAGCCCACAAGTCAGTGAAAGGTTTTGGATGGGTGTTTATTGACTGGAATGAAATACATAATTTTATTTTATTTTGAGGAGGCAGGGACACTGGCTTCATGATTTGCATTTTTAGAATAGGGCAGGAAATGGCTTTCTGGTTCAGTCCCGCAAAAAATTTTTGACACTTAAAAAAAATAACTTCTCTGCTGTGAAGTGGGATGAAGCAAGAACTGTGTGAGTGTTTTAATGGAAAGAAAATGGAGCTGAGAATAAAATGCTGAGACTTCCCTGGTTACCATGGTGACTGGAGTAGTCAGTCAGAAGGTTTCATAATTTTGCTGTGTGCAAGCTTTTCCATAGTTATAGACCCAAAACCACTTTGTAGTGGAGTTGCAATCCCTGACAGAGTTTTAAGTTTATTGACAATGTGATTGCTTTTTATGGCCTGTTAGAAGTAGAATCTATACCTCAACAGGTCTGTAGAAAAGTCTCCAAACTAGGTCTAGTTCTCTCTAAGCTGCTTTCCTCATTCTGAGAAAACACATCATCTGCTTTCAGTCTCTTCCACTGAAAGCATTCTGTCTTCCTGAAAGGGTAAAATTCTTTGAGTGAGGATTTACAAGTGATTCTCCTACAAACTTGAGGAATGTTCTTGTCATCAACTTACAATTATCTCTCTAAGGCTTTGATCTCATCACGTAACTTAGAAATGAGGTAACATTAGCCATGAATATTTTATCCGTTAAAAGTCTTAAATAATTAATCTATTCCCAACAAAATCCCCTTCCAAAGACAACCAACCAAACAAACAAACCCAATAACCTTTTGTTCAAAAGTTCCCTTGACCTGGAAATATTTTTGCTGAAGGAAAGCTTCTAATGTAATGAAGATATGGAATGAGCCAGAGTCACAATCTCACTGGGTAGTATTATTGTTTTATTATCCCAAGCCCAGCATTCAGAGCCCTGAAACTAATGTTTATAGAAAGCAAAGTCAACACTGAAGGACTACTTAATATTCTTTAAGAGTCACTGGAGCAATTTCATGTCCTGTGATTGCTTCTGGGCACAAATCAAAATTTAACGAGGTGCAAGGCTGAGAAAAAGGAATACATTGAAGTGACATGTGCAATAGTGGGATTTTTTTACTGCTGTTTGGAAAATTAGTTGGGTAGTAAAACTTTGAGCTATTTCATGAATGTGTCATGGCAAGATAGCATCCTTAGAGCAACAATCAATCTGCAAGCACGTCAAAATGCAATTTTCAAAAAGGAGCCTTTTTCCCTTCCAGGCTAAGTGCAAAGAGCCAAGATTTCCACTCAGACCAGCGACAAAACATGCAGTGGACTACTCACTTTGACCTGAAGACCTATTGAGTTGTTTAGTGCCTAAGGAGGTAGTAAGGTGGGAGCTGCCTTTAAAAAGGTAGGGTAGTATGTGAAATTTTGCCCTAAAGGCTTGAAAACTCTGGATTTCCTTCATCGTTTCTCTGGATTGAGTCACTTCTGGTTTTTTTTCAACTTTCCTATCTTTGAAATACTATGATAACCTGTTCCATGCAAAATTGCCCATTCTCATTAAAATGCTGGTTAAGAGCTTAAATACAGCTTGACCTCATTTTTATTAGCATGCTCTTTTGGGGTCTCTTAATCAAAACCTGAGAGATAATGTTCTGGTTTCTTTCTTCCTGAATCCTGGAAAGACATCACCTCTAAGCTCTCAAATGAGTGGTCCTACTTTCCTGAATATGCATTTGAGACCAAAGGTCCTTTGATCTCAACTACATCTCCAACATAGAATGTATTCTCTAAATAAACAAGGGAGACCAGAGAGTGGCAGCAATAAAAGAGGCCAGAGCATTTGTCCAGAGTTGTAGAGGATATCTGCAGTAGGATCCAAGTCATCTCCATCTCAATATTCTTGTTCATCTCTGTATTATTATTTCTTTAAGAGAGCTGTGAATAATTTTTTGCAAAGTTTCTCTCTTTCTAATTCCTGGACATTGGTGATGATAGTTTCTTGATTTTTCGCTTTGAATCTGTGCATTCCAGATGCAGCGAGATAAAATCATCCATATATCATCAGGAGACACACACGCATACATGCACACCTGTGAGTTCAGGCACTGACATTTCAATCAGCCTTGGAGGTTCCTTTGGAAGCCCTGTTGGCTTTGGATGTTTCTTTGTTCTAACACTCACATAGTTCTTTTAATCAGGATATCAATGGGCAGGTCAAACTTTTAGCCCCATAGCATACCTACATAGCAGTTTGGCCCTGTCTTATGGATGAAGAACTCTTGAGTTTTTCTCCACTTGTACCTTTCTTGAAAGCACTGGGGTGGAGCACGGTGTCTACCTTCATCAGCATCCCTCCATCAGCCTTTCAGCTCGTACCCTTGACCTAAATAAAATGTTCTCTTCCCCAAAAGATTAACCTTAGTTTTTCTCTTGAGGTGAAGCCTGTTGGGTATGTAGCAGGTAGGAACTCTTTTGCTCATGAAGTTATTCTGAAGTTCAAGGAGTCAGCATTTTGGCTGAACACCACAAGGAATTTGTCTGCAGAAGATCCCAAAGAGTACATTGCTTATTGATAGGATGACATTCTTAATCATATGGTTTAGGTAGTTGTGTGAGGGGGAAGCTGGACTTGATCCTTATGGGTCCCTCCTAACTTGAGATATTCTATGATTCTATAGACTTGCATAGATTTTGATGGACTGGCACTACCCTTTAGCTTTACCCTTCAACAATATGTTGCCATGGAAATTAAAGTGCAAAAATTCACCCATTGACATCATTCTACAGCACACAGTTTCACCAGGCTGCTGAATATCTTGATGAAACCTTACAAGAACATGTCACCAACAGAACAGCTTGTAGCAAACGTGTCCTTTCCTTCCTATAGAAACAAAATGCAAGTAGTGCCAGCGTTCTGTGGGCTATAGACATGCTTGTCATTGCAGTTAGTTACATCTAGATGCTCAGGTAATTACAGCCCAGGGTGCAGTTATCAGAGATTTTGGCCTATGATCAGTCTTCATTTGTATCCATCAAGCATCTCAGGAAAAGGGAGCTATTAAAGAGCATTGCTGGCAGCTCTGTGTTTACTAATGAGGGAATCTTTATGGAGCTCCCTGCTGAGCAAAAGCTGGGGGGGAAGAGTTTTATTTCTTTGTGTTTGGCAGCTAGAGATGAAATAATGATGGTGAGGCAGAAAGATTAGGCATCATCAGCAAATTAGATGGTGTCAACCATAAAGAGCCAGGAACTTGACGGGAGAGGGAAGGAAAAGTGGGGAAAAGCAGGAGTTCTGGGGAGAGGTGAGCCTCAGTTCTCTCCAAAAGTTATCAGCAAATCTGTGTTTCACTATTTTAGTCTGCTGTGGAGATTTCAGCCTGAAGACTTAAAAAGAATGAGGAAGAAGCTACAACAGCCAAAGTAAGTGTTACTCAGGAAAAAGTCTAGGAGATGGATAGAAGTAATTTAGATACAGCTGGGTTGTTTGATTTTAACTCATAGTCAATTGGCTGGGGTACAGAAAAGTGTTTTGGTTGGAGCTTTCAATTCTGACCTTTTTTGGAATAGCCCTTTTTTACATTTCTGTTGAAAATGCACATTTGTATGGGTTTTATTTTAAAAAGCTAAAAGGATAGAAAACAGTGTCTTGTAAACGCTTATCATCTGCTTAGCCCAAATGAGCTTTTTCGCCTTCTGCTTTTATTTTGCCAAAGTCTCTGCATAAGGCTCTGTTTTGTTCCAATCCGGAACACAGCTCCCTGATAATGTTGTGGCTCACATTTCAAGCCAAAAAAAAAAAAAAAAAGAAATGAACCATTATTTGTCTATGTCTAATTTGGAAGGCTATTTTATAAAGATGACAGAAGTGAATAATGGGGTAGAATGAGGATAAGAAAATAAATTAAGTAGAATTTCAGTACTAGACCACTAAATTTGAGGTTGATTGTTATTCATTTCACTAGAGGAGAGACTATGAAAGGACTTTGAAAGGGGCGCTGTGAAAGGACTAATGAAATGGACTGTGAGAAACATCTCTGATAGGAACATAATATGGTGAAACAACCTAAGCCCATCAGTCATCTTTGGTTTCTGCAGATAATATCAAATAAGTTGTGTCACTTTGACTGTCAGTGATTCATGGAATAGTTGCACCTCTAAAAACCAATAGAATTGAAAAGCGTGATCCAACAATCCTCTACATTTAATAGGCTTACTCATGCATTTGTCCCCAAAACGCTCTGATCAAATGAGAGCTTCACTGAAAAAGCTTATTCTATCCTCTCCGTATTCAGGTAGGAACCTCTTTTGGGAGCTTCTGTTTTATATTTACTTTGGTATCCACGGAAAGGTTTCTGAGTGCTCACTCTGGAACCAGAGGCAAAGAGTTCAGTGCAACAGTCCTTTGACAGCAGTGATGTTCAGAAGTGATAACAGCTTCAGGAAAGCGTCCATGCACCAAGGTGGGGTGGAAGCCAGACTCTTCTGCACAAGGGACCCTGCAATCATTGAGAGCTGCATCAAGACATTCCTGCTGTGTAAAACAGAATGTCAAAGGATTTATATCACTCTATAGACTTTAAATACCTCAAACATCTCCGCTGTGATAGTACAGAGATGCCAAACTCTGACATACAGCCAGATATAGTTTTGCATGAGCAACTGCAAAGTGCATCATACCTGAACTTAATCTACCATAAGATTATCAAGTGGTTTACAGAAACCTCATCTTTGGTGGTTTTGGACAATTTTGTGCTGGATCCAGACGAATTTGGTCTAGCTGAAAATGTAGGTCTCTTTATTTATTGCAACAACTCTTTATTTGGTGCAATAACAAGAGATCAGTTCTTCAGTGAAGATGATGGCCTGGTCCCTCTAAATTCATTACATGTGGCTTAGGGATTTGGTTTCAGACTCAGTTTACTTTGATGTCTGCACTGAACATAAGCATTGCTCCCGTGGTACGAAGCTGGCTTAAGGATTCGTGATTTGTTCAGACCCTTGCCATTGAATATTTTCAGTTGGAGGAGATCTGTGGAAGTTTTCAGGTCTAATGCCCCACTCAGAGAAGAATCAGTTTAGGTACAGCTCCTGGAATTGGCCTAGTCAGGGTTTTAACATGTCAGGGGATGGAGACTCCCCAGTTCCTCTTGACCTGTCTTCCACTATCTGACTAACCTTATAATGAATTATTTATTTTCTGGTATGAGCCAGCAACATGTCACAACAGTATGTTGTTGGCTCATGGGCAATTTGTTGACCCACAGCCCTCCCAGGTCCTTCTCTACAGAGCCAGGGAAGACACAGAGACACTTTCCAGCACTTTGTGTTTTCCAAGCAACACTAACATAGGATTCTATAGCTAAATTGTAGACATCTGCATGTCATCAGATGAATGACATGCAAAGAGACCACAACACAGACAGAAATACAGTCCTCTCAATATCATCACAAATGTTCACAATGTTTTATCAATTCATAGATGCTAGTGCCAAGAAAGGGTTATGAGACCAATCAGTTGGACTTAGTGTATTACACAGACCTATAATTTCACTCTGTTTACCTCAAGATGAGCCACAGACTGATTTTGCAGTGCACAGCACAATACAGTGTTAAGCTCTGGTCCCCAGCAGAGCTCTCCACTCCCAGATTCATCCTGATGCTCTCAGGAAAACAAAGTATGGTAGCCAGAAAAAAAGCTTTTGCTGTTAGTTTTCGTTTTATTTGTTTGTTTGTGGTGGTTTGGTGGTTTTGGGTTTTGGGGTTTTTTTCATTTTTTTTAACTAAGCATTTTGTGCTGGCAGAATAAAGCATTTTATCCTCACCAATTTTTGAAGAGAAAAAGGTAGATTTTGAGTAAAAATATTTTTTGAGTGGTTTGCTGGTTCACTTTTTGGTTTATTTGGTTCAAAGCCACTCGTGTTTTTGGATTTCAGTTGCCAAGATTCATTGGCTATAAACTGAAAATATGAACTGCTGGCTGCCAAAAGCCAGAGATTTTTTCAATCCTTTTTTTTTTTTCTGCACTTTTCCATTCCTTTTTTTTTCTTTTTTTTTTTTTTTTTTAATGAAAGCCAGAGCCTTATTGTGGGGAAGGACAGCAGGGATAACTTTTCTATCCATTCCATTTATTGTTTCTATGAACACAAGCTTTTGCTTTCTAATGACAGAAGGTGTATCCTTGAAGGTTTCCAGCACTTCTAGGAAAGGGTGTTTAATTACTGATTTAGTGAGGGTAGAG
Organism: Ceryle rudis; assembly: GCA_033439905.1. NCBI lineage: Eukaryota > Metazoa > Chordata > Aves > Coraciiformes > Cerylidae > Ceryle > Ceryle rudis. The sequence continues at coordinate 4,887 of JAAGNO010012803.1, read as the reverse complement.
AACTCAGTCATCTAGAGATGGAGGTAGTAGGAGAAAGGGCTGGTGATGTCTTCACACTGAAAGAGAGGAAGGATTATCTTGCATCATTTTTCGTTATTTATTTTAAGTATCACCATCTGGCTTGTAAATCTTCCTCTTGGCTGTTAGGGAATGGAGCCTTCCTTTCTAAAGTTATGCTTTTCTTGAGATTTAAAAGCGGTGGGTGGAGAAATAGAGCTAAGAATGTAACTTGAATCCAAAGACAGATGTCTACTGAATCTAAATATCCTCTCAGCTCTCCAGAGGAACTGTCTGGAGGTTTCAGGAGATCTTTTGCTCTAATGCAACTTGTTAATCTTTCGTGCTGAGGACCTGGATTGACGTTAGGGTTAGTAGAACAATGGTGACTGAGGTGCAGCTTGACATCAATAGATGACTCTGCTTTGAGTGGTGTGAAGCAAGAGACCAAGAACACATTGCTTGTAAATGGCTTCCGGCACACATCTGATTCATTCATAAATTAACAGACAACTTTTCCACTGGCCTGGGATCAGAAAATGAAGCTGTTTTATTCACGCTTCCTGTTTCTTATTTGATTTCCATTCTTAAAGACCCTTGAAGTTTAGCTGGCAAAAGACGTGATGAAATGAAGGATGGAGGACACCACCCAGCTGATCAACTCATCACTGCTTGGTTTGGGGGAAGCAGCAGTGGCATATGAGGGAGGTGGAGGTGCCAGTTTTCCTGGAAACTCTTTACTGAGTGCCATTTTAATCTGAGGATGAATGTGGCCTTTGCTTGTAACAAGGGAAGCCTGGTAGACTTCACTGAAAGGAGAGATTTTAGGCTTTTGCTCAAAAAAGCCCAAAAGTTTTTTAAATAATTAATTTTAATAACTTAAATAACAATAAAGGGTTTGGGTTATTTTTAATATAATTATTAACAATTTGAAAAAAAATATAAGAAATTTAAGAATAACTCCAGAGATTTTGCTGTTATGATTAAATCACAAGAAATAATAAAGCACAACTTCATAAAAGTAGCAGGTGCCCATCTCAGGCACTGACACTGTGAGCAGGCATCTGGATGCCTATAAGAAGGGGTAGAAGGATGGACACAGAAGCAAGAAGTGATTTCTTTTTTAAAAATAAAGAAATCTGGTCATGCCAGCCCAATAAGAAACTCTTCATGTTCTCACTTCCCTATACAACTTGTGTTTTATGCCATCTATTTACTGGTCTCTCTTCTTCATTCTCTCCACTCACTAAAATGCAAGTGGACTGAATTTAGTCCTACTTTGAAAATCAAGTTGTATTTACTGGAGAAGAGCTTAAGAAGGGGTTTACTTGACTGGTTTATCTCAAGCACGTGCAGAGACCCTCATGTACCATGTGATGGAAAAGCAACCCCCTTTCCACACAGCTCCCTGCTTCACCTAAAGTAGCCTTGAGCTATGATGTTAATAAAAACCTCAATCTCCTCTTCTCTGCAGCAAGATGTGGTGGGGGGAGCTACTGTTTTGAGTTAGTTGTGCTTTGCGTGAGTATGAAGGGAGAGATTAAGTTTGAATACGTGTGGGCTCGATTATTTTGCTGTTGTCATTATAGAATAACAAGATTAAAGTGATTACAGTTGATATAAAATATCTGGTCTGTACCAAAGCATGTGAGATAATGTCTCATGAAGTCGTTCTTTCCACATAAATGAAAATCAACCTCTCTGTGAGCATCTGTGTAGCCCGACCAATAACTGAAAAGCTGGAAACAAAGAGCAGAGGGTAATGAATCATGCATAATATTACATGGCATTGCGGGAAAGCAGTTTAGTGGACTATCCACATGGATCAGTGTTAGTTAACATCCTCATTCATGATCTGGCAGGGAAATGAGCCGAAGAATGAATGAAATCCGCAGATCTCGCTCTAGCAGGAGGTGCCAAGAATATCCGTAAGGACAATGGATTTATGGAAAGGAGCCAAATGAGGTAAGGAGCTTGGGCAGCCAACAGCAAATCAAAATGATAATCAGTGGAAAAGAGAGCTGAGAATTGCTGGTGCCAAAAGAGATGGAAGGGGGATCAAACTAAATGGAGCTGCAAATGGTGAAGATGCCTCTGTAGATGTACAGGGGAGAAGAGAAGGAGCAGAACTTTTGTGGCTCTATTTCAACATGAAAGGTGAGAAGCATCACTAGAATTTAAATAAATATGGTAGGCACAGCAATGGTTTTAGTGTCTATTCAGCAACTGTGTGTAGGAGGGATTCCCAGCATTTAACACCCTAAATCTCCCTCTTTTAGTGTCAGACCATCACCCCTTGTCCTCTCCCAACAAGGCCTGCTCAAAAGTCTGTCCCCATCTTTCTGACAGGTCTTTAAGTACTGAATGGCCTCATTACGGTCTCCCTGGAGCCTTCTCCTTTGCAGGCTGAACCCCCCCATCTCTCTCAGGCTGGCCTCCCAGCAGAGGGGTTCCAGCCCTCCCAGCACTGCTGGGGCTCCTCTGGCTCCGCTCCAACAGGTCCCTGTGATGAAGACTCCAGAGCTGGATGAAGAACTGCAAGTGAGGTCTCAGTACTCCAGGTGAGGTCTCCAGGTTTTGTCAACCAAAGGGCCACTTTTGATCCTCCCATTTCCTTGTAACTCAACCTGTGTTAAAATCCTGTAGAGATGTGTCAAAAAAAGGTGCACATTTCAGTTCTTAGTCTCCCAGATTTATGAATTACAGTTGGCAATCAACGAGTTTGACACGTATGTGGAATCAGAACAGACCAATGAGAAGGGAAAGGGCTGGAAAGAAAAGCCTAAAAAAGTTGGATAAAAAGGGGTGGACTGAGAGAAGAGATGAAACATTGCTCAGTTTGGGATTGTTTTAGACTAGCTTTCAAAAGCAGTGTTCTCATTAACAAGTTTAGACAAGCACAATAAGAAGTTGATCTTGCTGGACAGCTGTTAGGGCTGGCTTCCAATACTGTAATGCAGGAAAATTAAAAACAAAACATATTTATCCCGTGGTATGGTGCAGTCTGTGGCGACTAGTTCTTCATGCTTTGATCCTTTGACTCTGAAAAAACAAATGAGCACAGAAGCATATTAACAATAAAAGGCGACAGACAGAAAGTTTCCTGTTTGTGACAGATCTGCAAGAGAGTAGCTACATTGGGATGAGTGGCATAAATCTGGCTTTCAAATTCAACATTTTCAATGCTGGAAGTAAGATCGGAGCCAGGCCTGGCTTCTGTAGAGATTGTGATTCGGGGCACAGGGAGAAGACATTAGCAAGGGAAGGAGTGATATGGCATTACACGTGGCTTCTATGGCATTAGTCTTTCTCCTACAGCCTGGCAGATAAGCTACTTCTTATTGACTTCATAGAAGATACAGGTTGAATCAAAACTGTGGCAGTTTCCTGATATCTGTAACTTCACCCCTCCTTGCAGTGCAGTGGCCCAAGTGAGTCAAATGGCCTTAGACCTGGTTCTGAAAACAAGCACATCCACCTGAAAATGTTTATCAAAGCTCTCGTTTGGCTGAAATTTTCCAACATGGCTGTTTTTTAAAATGCAAAATTTAATTTTTACTTAAATCTTCTCTTCTGTAGAAAAAAAAAAAACCCACCATTTCCTAGTGCACGTTTGTGTGTATTTCTGTGTACATGGATTTTAGTTTTCATTTTCTTGCCAAGAGTTTATATGGGAAACAGATAGATGCAGGCAGAGATCTATTCCAGCCTGTAGTGTTGTTGTCAGCGCTTGTGGGGAGAGAAAGTAGAACAAGCATTTTTTTACACACGGCATCATCTAAATTTATTTCCACTAGAGAAAGGCTGCCTCAGCCGTGCTAAGCCATGCTTAATGCGGCCACTCTATTTCCTTGGCAGACTATCACATCGAGTTTACCTCAGATCCCAAGCCTCCAGCTCCAAATTCTCTCATTTCGAAAATTACAGGGTAACTCTTGGCTGTGTTTGCCCACCCTGAATGGTTGCTATTCCCTCCCTCAAACACCCAGTTGTGAAATCCCCTCCCCTAACGCATACCCTCGCACGCTCACACACACGTATTACTCGGCAAGGCTCTATTTTAAACGCTAATAAATGTCTATGGCTGATTTTGTTTGCTTTTCTGGTTAACCATCTTTACTACTCCATCTCATCATCTCTTTTTCCAGGAAGAATGTTCCGTGTTGACCCCACAATTAAATTCCAGACAACCCGTGAATTCAGCACTAGGGGAGTTCTGGGGACATTTCAATTATGAAAGATAGATGAAAAAAGAAAATAATAACAACCCATAGCTGCTTCCAAGGTGCACAATAATGATTTGACCACCCAAACGCAAGGCAGGGATCCTTACTATTACATAAAGAAATGAAAAATAAAAATAAAAAGCTCAGCTCAGGCGTTGTGGGAGCCCATTTTTTTTTTTTTTTTTTGGAAAGGCAAAGGCTTTTAGCGCAAACCAAAACCAGAGGTGTTCAACCCAAATTACGAATGCAAGAAAAGAGGCATATGTGGTTTGCTACTTTAATAAGCTCCCACCTGATCCCAATAGACTTGTTTATATTTCAGCTGCATATGAGACATAGGATCTCTATCACAGAACCATAATTTGCAAATTAGGACATATACTTTGAGGAAATGAAAACCGGGTTTAGCTGAAGCATAATCATGCCACTGTCTTTTCGCAAGGTCTTCTTTATTCTCCTTTGGACTCCCCTCCACAATCCACTGCTAAGCCAAAGTATCGGTTTGAACTCCAGATGGGGGTAGGACAGCAAAGCTGACATCACCTTCCACCTCAACAGCCTATCATTTTGAGCTGCTGCACCCAGAATTACCTGAAAACATGGGGAAAAGGGGCTTGCACTTTGTCAGGAGCCCAAAGTTGGGATAGTCCTTCCATGCGGTAAA
>JAAGNO010012802.1:16186-42367 GCA_033439905.1 Ceryle rudis | reverse complement strand
GCAAACTTGCTGAGAAGACACTCTGTCCCGTCATCAATGTCATTGATAAAGATGTTGAACAGGACTGGTGCCAGCACTGATGCCTGGGTGGGAGGGGAGTCGGTTCTGTTTGAGATTGCAGGCTGGCAGCTCCCCACACACCTGGTGTCACCTGTGTCCCAAGGACATTCCAACACTGCCAGAGCACAAAGCTGTGCTGCTCATGGCAATGGAATCTGTGCCTTTGAGCCCCAGCCAGTGATCACAGCTCCAGACAAGAGCAGCTCACCTGAAAGGCCTCCAAGACATTTTGACTTGCCCTGATTAATGTTGACAGTTGTAGGTAAATGAGACTGTACTTCAGTGCTGGAGGCTTGTGATTAGTATCTAGAATTCAGTGGCTCAAGAACCCTGCCAGATATGCCAACGGAGCAAGCTCTCTATTTTGAAGCAGGTTTGTTTTGTTTTTTTAAAGAACACAACTATGCAGAGCAACACTGCACCTGGAGCTGCTGAACACCCAAGCACACACATACGTTGCTGGAACTGTTTGCTGTAATGAAGCAGTTTCCTCTTTAGGATTCTAGAAGGCTTGCACAATCTAGAAATACTTAATACCACTTTAGGGTGAAGTTTACCTTTATTAAGAAAAGGCCAGAATAGGATGTGAATAATTTGTGCTGGTGGCCCGGAGAAGGCATCACAGCACTTGGAGGAAGTTCCCCAAGAGATCATGATGGTCAGCAGCAGGTGGATGAGCAGATATGGGGCAGTATGAAAACAGAGAGGGAAGAGAGGATGTGTGAAGTTTCCCTCCTACAGCAATCAATGTTACATGTTTGGGAACTGGAGCAGGGCAGCACTGCTTTAGAGTGGGGAAGGATCAAGGTGTCATGGAGCCTGATGAGATCTGCACAAGGTTTGAGGGACTGGTGCAGTTGAGGGGAGAACCTTCTCCTGTATATGCTTTTTTTAAAGGTATAAACAAGGAGGAAAGGGTATTCACCCACCTGTGGGAAATAGCCCATACATCTATTGGGACTGAGAACTGTTACGTCAAAAATAAAGAACAAGCAAAGACCTTTTTACTGAAATTCAGCTGAGAGCTGGAGTATGTGAAGAGTAACCCCAAAATACACCCATCAAGTTTTGGATTAGTTACTCCTCCTACCTTCTAGAGCCCATTTTTCATCTTTCCCACCAGAACTGGGAGAGGTCCTTTCCAAGACTCAATTTGTACATACCATTTTGGTAACTATTTCCCATTCACCTCTGGCATGAAAATTTCTGGGTTCAGTATGAACATCCACAGTACTGATCTGCAATAGTCTGCAGATCTCAAAGTTGTCTTTATTTATAGATCAAAACACAGTGTAAATGTTTGCTTTTGGCTCCTCAAACTCTTCAACCAGTACTCCTGTCAGGCTGGCACTTGCCTAGGATACCCAAAAGTTTGGCAAGGATTTGACTGGCTTACACAAAAAAAATCAAGATTTGAAATAAAATAGGCCTTCAGCTTTCAAATACAGCTCTCTGAAATTTTGAAGCAATTGCTTTAATATAAAATCAGTCACCTTTGAATCTGTCACGTAGCTGTACCATGACCCAATGACAGGCTTGACAGCCCACAGCACTACACTCTGAATGTGACCCATACAGGCACTGAACTAAGGGCCACTGCAAACTGACGAGCAGACTAAGTGTGGAGGTAACTTGTTCATTCTGGTACCAGGGTGACTGGGCTGCCCATGACTCCTCCTAAAGCTGGACTCCAGCCCAGCTCTGGTTCTTTCTACAGCAGGAGCCCCCCAAGTCCAAACCCCTTCATTTGTAGTCTGACTGCTGCAGAAGAGTGGTTTCCATTATTTCTTGTCTCACACACCATTTTGTATGAGGTACAAAAATTAAAGTGTACTTGAACTGTGTATAAACGATGACTAGTTGACCAAGTCTTAACCTAACCGTAGTTTAAGACCCAACAGGCTAGCCTTGATCTAGGAATCCCATAAAACTGTCAACACTTACAGCATGGGGCTTCAGCTGGGGCCGCCTGCTGCACTGGCAGCTATGAGAACGGCTCCATGCCTGCCTACAAGAACAGCATTTCCTACATTTAGATTTTAGCTGTTCAACCATGAAGCTGGCATTTAACACCAACAGCTAATCACTTATGGCCAGAGACATTTAATACCTTCAATATTTCCAAAAGTTTAAGGAAGTAGCCTTCTCCCATGCCTGAGAAAGTACAATTTAAGTAACACCTTACCTCATAAATGTTGGGGTGCCACATTTTGGTCAGGAATCTGAAGGTAGGTGGTGAATAGGGATAGTCAAGAGGAAATTTAATGTGAGCCTGAAAAAAAGAATCAAAAATATTTGGGTTATAAAACAAAAAGGCCCCCCCCCCCCCAGCAACAAGCAACCATTAGAGTAAAAACTTGGAAAGAAACAATTTCAATTAAGGCCATTAAATTACAGAATCACAGAATGGCAGGGGTTGGAAGAGACCTCTGGAGATCATCTAGTCCCACCCCTCCTGTTAAAGCAGGGTCTCCCAGAGCAGCTTGCACAGGATCACAGCTTCCGAATCTCTCCAGAGAAAGACTGACCATCCTCTCGACACCCACCCTCTAGGTATTGATCAGATTCCCTCTATCTTCTCCTTTCTGGTGTAAACAGACCCAGGGCTCTCAGTCTTTCCTCAGCAGAGAGATGCTCCCGTCCCCTTCAGCATCTTCATGGCCTTCCACTGGATTCTCCCCCACTAGTTCCTTGTCACTCCAACTGGGGAGCCCAGAACTGGATGCTATGCTCCTGATGTGGCCTCACTAGGTAAGAGTAGAGGGGAAGGAGAACATCCTTCAACCTGCTGCCCATACTCTTCTTAATGCACCTTAACTGTTCATTTTATAGATCTTGTGTCCCCCCAGTATAGCTCTGTACAATCTCTTATGAGCAAAACACTAATTGGTGCCTAGATTTTGTTCTTGTTCAGGACTGATCTGGACTGGTAATGCTCAGAAAATCCAAAAGGCATCTACCACATCCTAAGTCAAGAAGCACTATCCAACAATTGCTTTTCGAGTAAAATTTATTTTAAAAGCTGATACTCAATAAAATATTGCTGTCTTTTGGCTCCAAAGCAGTCTAAAAATGTTTGCTAAGGTGAATAGACGTGTTTTACATTTGCCAGTGCAAATATTTCACTCATTGTGCAGAACAAAAATTTAGCTACTTGCTCTGCTGAGATCCAGAGTTTTTATTCCTTCCTTGTGCTAGAGTTAGGCTGGTCCATATACACGTGTTCCTACTACATTTCTTGCCACCACAAGCATTTCCCAAGTCTGAATACCATGTGTGTCTGTTTAATAAATCAGTGCAACCTGATGAACCCAATATTGATGGGCAAGGACAGCAAACAGTACTTCCCAGAGCTCAACAGCCAGCTGTGGGGCAAGACTCTGAGCCGAGTCAATTGTAGGACTGCAGATTCCAGCACTTGATATTAACTTCCCTGTGCTGTCCTGCCATGCACAGCAGTCAGAAAAGCCAGTTGGTAGACTGAAGGGCTGAATACAGACTGATGCAGTGTCAAAAAAAGCCCCCTCAGAGAGGAACTCACATACTGCTTCCCGCAATGTGGAGAACAAACCATTCCCCTGGCATTTCTCTAACCACCAAGAAAGTCCCACCACCAGTCTAGCATGGGATTTCCAGAGAAGCTCTCCTGGCCCCTGCACCAGAGGCTCACATGCAAGAATTCCCAAAAGAAAGATGCACCTGGTGACAGCTGAATCCCAGGCCACCCTCTTCCACTTGAGAGGAACCATGCCACATGGACACGGGGTGCTGACCTTGTTCAACAGGACAAACTATGGGAAGTTTTATAACCAGAAACAAAAGCAGACAACCAAATAGATTGGATTATTGAGCCACTAAGTACCTGGCTGCAGATTTAGTTATAGATCAGCGTATGCCTTTGCCTTGCAGCTCAAGTTTTCCAAATTTTACGAGGCCAGAGTAGCCAAGACAAGAAGGCTTTCTGCTCACCTTTAAGAAACAAATTCTGCAGCTCACATGGCTTTACGTTCTTGCACATGTCTGCTTGTGACACTGACTGTACATGGGTATGTTACAGCAGCACTGAGTCCTCACCCCACAGTCATTTGCTACAGCATGCTCACAAACTAAAGATTTATGATCTGCTTAAACAGGCATAGCCCATGGTTTAAGGCCAGTTACATGAATGTCATTGAACAAAGAAGAGCAAGTGAATGCCTCTTTTCACCACATCATGTCAGAAGCAAGTGTCTGTGGCAGCAAGGACATGCCTGGCTCTACAACACACCACCCTGCACTGGGAGCAGAGCAGAGGTTTATCCAGGGCAGAGCAGATTCACTTCAGCCCAAGTGCTTGCAGCGTGTAGCTGCAGATTCCTCCAAACCACTGGGGTTCTCAAGAAAGCCCATTCCTGTGCTGATGTGCGGTTTTGTGAGATCCAAGACATAAAACAGGCCAAGGACTCAGATTAAATATGCAAGAGACAACAAAACAGGATTGAACTAGCTACAAGATTTCCAGAAATTTATTGTGTCTTCTTTACAGGTACAGTTTCTAGACAACCAAAGCCAAAAAACATGCCGTCAGTAGTGTACCAACATTACCACGTTTCTCTCCTGTGTACGTCACCAAGAAACTGAGGGCACAGGTCTCATGGATCTCAGTAAAAACCCTCTGATCTCAAAACTGTCTAACCATGAGGGTTTTGCCTCAAGAAGATCACTGCAAAGGCTGAGCTTGGAGCAGCAGTTACAGTCTGCATGCAATGCAGACTCATGCTGGAGCTGTAGATTCTCGAAGACTGAATCAAACTTTTAAATCCCGTTTTACAGCCACAACTCTAACAGAAGAGAGACATCTGCCTGCCTGCGATACCAATCATGGAATTCAATAAAGCTGCTGTTTTGCCTCGTGAAGGATGCCTCGAGCTCTGATGTCAGAAAATGTAACTGGAGAGAAATTAAGAGAAATCTTTTCTTCTCATGTGGAAGCAGCTGAGAACCAAGCTTGCCTGACAGCAGTCACATATTTAGAGAAATCAGAGTCACATTACTTGTTGATAAGCCATTTCTAACTAGCATGCGTTCAGCACATTGAGACGCTGTAATGGAGCATAAAGCAAGTGAAAGTTCTCTACAATCCTGATTTCAGAGCCAAAAGCCACTGAACTAGGAAACCCCATGTTACAAGCAGGGATTTTTTTTTTTTTTTTAAAGAAAAAAAATGAACTGCATCACTTTCAGGTCACTATATCAAGAATTTGAAAAGTGAAACCAAATGCTTTTCCAGGGCATTACAAACAGGTCCCAGAGAATTACTCTGCATCTCTTCTGTAAAAGGTATCATGGGAAATTATGCAAACTCACTCTGCTCTCACTGAACACTATTTAAGTTTGAGTGGGTTAAGCAAGCCAAGAATTTCCAATAAAAGCTGCAAGACTACTTGCTAAGATGCAGAAACAGACAATTACAGGTCAGGGTTTTTTTTCACTAAAAGCCCAGTTCTAAACAAGAGACAAAGAGACTGAGTTAAGCAAAACAATTTATTTTTAAAATGGAGCTCCTCCCTACAATTTCACTGGTGTAAGACAAATCAGCTTTCTGACTTTATTTCCACTAAGTTCAGCCAGGCTGCTAGGTACTTAGGGCAGCTTGTTGCTAGCTCAGTTACAGCCAAACTGATTTAGAAGATGCAGCTCAGTCCCCCACCTACAAGCACCCAACTCTTTCTGCATTCACCATGTGCCTGACTCCTCTAGCTGAGTTTACACTGAGCAGAAATAACCCTATTCATTGTCCCGATTTTAGCCACCTGTTTCCCACCGTGGCTCTGACACCAAACACGTTTAACAGCCAAGAAGGTGGAGATCAGTCACCAGCCCATTCCACACCCCCCTCTCCCCCCAATTTACAAATAGTCATAACTATAGTCCCAAAGAAGACAAATTAATTCCTCTGATGTTACACTCAATAGGCCCACCCGGCAAAAGCTGCAGCCCTTTACCGGGCATTCACAGCTACTGCACAAGAACTGCAACCTCTTAAGTTACACAACATGTATTTCAAGACAACTACTAACTGCCAGAAGTGGTCACTGTTCCCACTGCCTTGCTCCCACGCATCCTCATAAAGTGAATGCACTCCAGGTTTCTTACTTTTCTTCTATTAGGATAAGGCAAAGCCACAGTAAAACTTATGCATGATAGAAAAATGGTCTTACTAGATACTATGTTATTTCACCAAAAATACAAACCTAATGTTCCTACCAGCCACTGAATTAAGTCCTGATTCAGTTGCTACGATTACTTCGTTTCTGGAGATCTCGCCATGCATGTGACTTGACTCACATTAATATCATCTCCCCCTCAGTGGGGAGCACTAGTAGAGGCAGGACTCCCTCCTAGCTTCCACTGCCTAGAAATTCAGTATTTATTCCCACCTAGCTGTATGTGACACTACTGTACGTAGTCTGACAGTGATTTCTTCCACTCCTCTCAAGAGGACAGAACCTAGGTTCCTGATTTTTAGGCATTCAGGGTAGAAGTGGTGAATCCATCCTATCTGCCTACTTCAGAGAGGCAGTGGGGGCCAGAGGGAAGAATACATGGTTCCTGGAAAGCCAACAGCAGTGCAACTGACCCAATTCAGGGAAACCAGGAGCACCAGCAGCTTTAACAGTGGCCAACAAAAACTGTAGCTACTTGGTGTTTCTGGAAGTGCCAGTTAAAGATGATTTTTATTTTAAAGCACCACAAGCTTAATGCAAGCCCTATGAAAAGGAAGCATCAGCAAAATTGAGCATCCTCTGCAAACTGTATTTAGTATCAGATACAAAGGAAGCATTTGAGGTTTTAAACTGCTTTGTGCTTTTTCTGTTAATTACAGCCAGCCCAAAGACAAGCTGTGCAGGTACCACCAAGGTCTGCTGATCTCTCACCCTGCCCCAGTAAGAGTCAGTGACAGCAGAAGGCCTCCTCATTTTTCTTTGTAACAGCCATAACCAGGCCACTCACTGTGTCCATCATCGCTCCGCGTGGCTGCACACCTAGAGAATGGCTCTGGCCAGTGGCCTGACAACCACACCAGACACTGAATGCACAGCAAAGCCAACAAGAGCAGCAACTGCAGACCACTGCTGGCTTAAGTGTTAGTATCTAATCTGACAAAATGCCCATTACCACTGCTAATACGTCAAGCATTTATACAATTCGTATCATGCATTCTCCTCTTCCACATTAAGCCTGGATTGGTGCATGGAGTATTAACTACTATGTGCTGGAAAACATGTCCAGCAGAGGCCAGTAACAAGTACTAACAGCCTGTTCCAAGGTTTAAAGCACCCTTGATATTGCCCAGCTTCAGAACCTGTGAGGCAGCATTAAAAGCTAGCCACGCTGCCTTGTCAACTATCTGATAGGTTTTTACCTTGAATGTAGGACCAACAATCCCCCTGTACTCAGCACTGGTGAGGCTGCACCTTGAATAGTGGCTTCTGTTCTGTCACCCACACTACAGGAAATACATCGAGGTGCTGGAGCAGATCCAGAGAAGGGCAATGAAGCTGGTGAAGGGTCTGGAGCACAAGTCTTTATGAGGAGCAGCTGAGGGACTTGGGGTTGTTCAGTCTGAAGAAAAGGAGACTGACAGGAGACCTTCTCACTCTCTACAACCACCTGAAAGGAGGTTGGAGCCAGGGGGGTGTTGGTCTCTTCTCCAGGTAACAAGCCATAGGACAAGAGAAAAATGGCCTCAAGTTGCACCAGGGCAGGTTTAGGCTGGATATGAGAAAAATTTCTTCACTGAAAAGGTTGTCAAGCACTGGAAGAGGCCGCACCATCCCTGGATGCATTCAAAAGTTGTGCAGATGTGCTGCTAAGGGACATGGTTTAGCAATGGACTTGGTAGAGTTAGGTTTAATGGTTGGACGTGATCTTAAATATCTTTTCCAACCTCAACGATTCTATGATTTCAGCTGCAGATATTATGACTTAGGACCCAAGTAATTGCTTGTGGAAGAGCTGGGTGCTAACCTGGTATTTTAGGCCCAGTTAGCTTCATTTCCCTGCAGCACCATATTAATGCTTACTAACATCTGCTGTGCTTTTAGAGAGTAAGGGCCACACCTCTGACCCAAGTGAGAAGATAAGTGATCAAGTCCATTAAGTGTCACAAGCTCTGTAACCTCCCTTGCTGCTGCAATGGCTATGTGGGCACTAGCCACAGCAAGACTCTTACATTCTGCATTACTTGCGCTGTTCCACAAAGAATTTAAATCACATATGAGACCTGAATGAGAAGAGTAAATTAGATCTCAGAAAGGACATGCAGCTTCTAAACAAGACAATAGAGCTGCAAGTCCATACACCAAAGATGACTGAAGAAGTGAGGTTAACTTGCACAATCAGAGACTGGTTTGACAGCCAGGAGCCCACTCTTTTTTCAGACTGTACCATATCTTGTATACACTTCCTAATTTAGTTATCTGGGCATTACCAAAAGCTGTCATTTCCCATGGCAGAATCCTCTGGTATAAACTAGGTTTCCTTTACCAAAACTTCTTTTAACTGTAGATTGTCACTAAGTATTTATCTGTCCATGTAGCTATGTTCATAAAGCTGGGACTCTTGTTAGGTCACCCAAGCCAGACCAAAGAAAGGGCTTTAACCCACACATCAGTCTCTTGCTCCTTTTATCTGAAGTAAGGACTATCAACAGACATGAAACTATAGTTGAGCCAAATGATACAGGGAGAATTCACTCCAGACCTGTTAAACTGATTTGCATCCAAGCTTCTGTAATCTCATACATTCACACTGCTGCTGCCTGGGCCATCTCTCAAGGGATCAAAGTACGTACAACTGCTCTGAACCACTAAGTCAGAGCAGGCAGTGCTTGGAAACCAGGCCATTTTCTTCTAATATTAAAGGAAACAAAAGGCTAATTTTATTTATTTATTTTTATATTGTCTCCCTTTGATAACCTAGATGTTCAGTCTGGAGGTCCTAGCCTTCTTGACGATAACTGCTTATGAAAGCTGCTGCTCATCTAGAGACTGAGTTAGCCTGCACAAGTCAGCTGTATTTAGGATCTCAAGCAGTTCAGCAGTTCGAGAAAGTGTTTCTTGCAATGGGTTTTACTGCAGGGACAGTCCAGGATATCGCCCAGTTAACTGTGCTGTTCATTCTGAACCATGTGACAACCACTTCAGCACTGGCAACACTCTTTGTGCTCTTGAGCCAGGGAGCATCCAGCTTCAGACAGAGCAGCTCATAATGCTCTTGTGTAGAGAGCTTGCTGGGGACAGGCTGGAAGCTGAATGTTTCCTTTGGCCAGACGCCCTTGACCTGCACACTCCTGAAGCTGCTCCCCTCTCCACTCCAACCAAGCACATCCCCAGCAGCATGGGGCCAGATGCCCATCTCCAGCTACATGTAAGTCAGTCTTGCAGTGTACATGGTTTGACTGTGAGGTTTCTCCTCCTCTCAGTTCTATGTCCCAGACTGATAACATTAAAGCAAGAGTATATAAAACCCTAAGACACACAGCCACATGACTTCGACAGTTTCTTCCCAAAAGTGCATGTCAGTGCATTCAGAGCTCAGGCAAAGGAGCAGATTACAGGAGAATGTACCTACATTAGGCTAACAACTGCCAGGTTTGCTTCTGTTACTTTTATTATCAGTCTGACCTTACATGATGCTACAGAAAACACCATCATTCCAACAACTGCAGGTGGTGGTATCCTGAGCCATCCAAGCATTTCTTCTATAGCCTGTCCACTTTCACTCAGTTTTTGCATTTATCTGCCACCTTGTCACAGAAAAAGCAACTACCAGCAGCTGTATAAGATCTAATACCAAACAGAACTACATGGCCCTCTTCTGTAAGGCAAGCTGTCAGCTCAACAGGAGTTTACCAAGCTCTGACCACAGAAGCCAAGCACTAAAGCAATTTCAGATTCCCACACAAGAAAGCTGACATCATACCAAGGTTTCTGTATTTTCCCAGGAATTCCCATGCTGAAACAATACTAGTTTCTGTCCTCAATTCAACTTTCACTCCAGGATCAAACTTGATTTTAAAAGGAAAAAGGATTGAATCTATTGTAGACTGTGACAGGCCAGACATGAGGAGACTTCTGCCATCACCGAAGGACTCATGTAAAGATTGTGCTTTTGGGTCTGACTCCCGGTTGCAGACAGAAATTGTACAGCTTGAAATCAGGCTCACTGTGTGAGAGTTATTCAGAAAGGCTAGTCTCTGTGACTATTTTCTGGGTACAAATGGATGACTCAATGTTTTTATTTATATCTGCACACACTGCCTTCCCCATTTGGCCAAAATAGGAAGAATCACTCCAAATATGTGAAACTTAAGTCTCCCTATAATGTCTAATACTTGCTGAAAAGGCCAAAGATACTTGGTAATACTGAAAATAAAGCTCACTCCAAGTCAGACATCTCCTCTTAAGTTTCTGCTCTAGAGAAGCTGAGACTCCCAATGGTCCTACTGCAGGTATAACTGAGTACCTGAATTGGTCAAGCTCTAACGCAAATGTAGCTGATCTAGAAACAGTTTGTGTTCACTTCAGAATAAACACTTTTCCGTCTCTTTCTGTCTGTAAAAATAAAAGAGTTTTGCTGGAGCAGAGGCAGGAATATTTGAGGCTGCTTATTCAAAGTATCATGCTACATTACTGGCCTCTCCAGCATCATCTGTGGAAGCCCTCCCGGAAAGTGTGCATTGGTCTGACACTCTGGGCACCTGCCTTCACTTGCCAGGCTTCAGGGTCCAGGAGATAGTCTCTTATCAAGAGCCACATTAGCCCATGACATCTTCAGCATCCTGTTCAATCTCATGTTTGGAGCTTTAACAACTTGGCTAAGTAATTTAATTTCTTGAAGCAGATTTACACACATCATGTCTACAGAATGGTTGAGCATGAGACAGTATGATATACTTCAGATTTAACCTGGTTGTTTCTATAGTTTGGTTTGTTCAAATTTAAGTAATCACAAACAAAGCATACCCCAGTTTCACAACATTTTGCATCGGGCTTGAGAGAGTTTCTATGAACCCACCTATTCATTCCCATATTTGCATACTTACCAAAACACAGCAGACTGCTCTATTGTTTGGTGAAGCAAGACACATCATTTGCATCTGCTGAGTAGCGATGTCCAAGCTAACTCAACATATGAACACCCTTTCCTTCAGCCTGTTTTAACTAATTTCAGAGGATTCTTTAAACAAGCACCATTCATGAGTCAGTGAATGACTAACTGCCTTGATTCTCTTCATATGCAAGCCAGGCTGGATGCAAGAGGAAAGCTCTCCTCAAGGGACAGCCAGTCACATGTTCTGCTAAAAACACAGGGCAGTTCTTGATGCAGTCACCTCTTTCATAAGCAGCAAGGGGAAGGGAGTATTTATAGCATTGTAAGTGTAAACCATAGCACTGTGCTGCAGTGTTACACAACTTCGCCTTTCTCAGCATGGTAGGCAGCAGTTCTTCTGGTAAGACTTCTCAAGCTGGCACACCAGCTTTTGTTTAAAAAAGGGATATGAGTTTCTAGAAACCAAACAGCAGCACCTAGAAAGATTTTGACTGCAATTATCTATGCTGGCTGACACACAAGCTAACCATGAACTTATGCAGGCCTGCTACTTATTTTTTGGCCACTGCACTACTGACCTTAAAGCCTCCTGTTTAGAGCTGGTCATAGGCAGTAGATCTAGACAGATGCGGGTCACAGGTACTAAGCAGTACTAAGCAAGTCTGCTGGGCTGCACCACTTGCAACCAAAGAGGTAAATACGGCAGCACCACCTCCTTGTGTGGAGACACAATCAGCATTGTTTTACTCTAGATTTATAACACTATACTGATACAACTGTATTATGTATAGCCCCAGTGTACAGCTCGTCTGCAAAGTGTCTAGAATCCCGCAGGTAACAGTGAGGTCTGATAGATGTGTGCAAGCTGTCTCCCTGCCCAGCATCCTCCAGATCACTACAAGAACCAGCACTATGTCAGGAGTTTCCTACTGAGAAGCCTACAACTGAGACACAAAAGAATGTTTTCACATTACTGAATAATGACACGCCTGTCAGCTCCATTACCATAGGCTGCTTCAAACAGATCACGTTCAAAGTTTAAGCTAAAATAAGTGCATTAGCTGATACATATACATCCTTGCTCCTAAGGCTATTGTTCCTACAGTAACAGGTTTTGGGTATTTTCTCCTAGTGCCAAATTCAAGAGGCATTCAGCATTCTGTCATTCGCTACCTCTTATCATCCCTGCCTGTGCTTCAGATGATTTGGAGCTCACACCATTACAGTCGGTGTGGCTTTTACTCATGATCAACTATGATTTGGTTGCCAACAAACTGCCATGCAAGGGATGAGAATCAAAGATGAATCATAGCTCAGATCTCAGAGTTAGTTTTTCAAGACAAACCACCACCACACACCCTGCAATTCCATGATACTACTGTTGTGCTAAAGTCCTGATCTGAGCTTTGGCCTACAAAGGAAAGAAAGGCAGCCAATTCAAATTATACATTTAATTAGTTTAATGACTTCAAAACACAGAAACACCTTAAGTCAAAAACAAAAATTCAGAGGCAGATCACTGGGTCCTACAGAGTATTAAGCTGCTGCTTCTCATACTACACAGTATACCTGCCTGGGCTGGGTGTTAAAAGCAGCAGCCACCAGCCCAACTCTGCCACAGTACCAGCTCCCAAAAAAGCTATGTGTAACAGCTGCATTACACCAGGCAGAAGACAAGCTCTTACACTAAGTATCTGCTTAAAAAGTAAACTGATGAGACAGCCCTGCTGCTGTAGTCAACAAGGACAAGATAGTCAACTGCTTTGGCCTTCAATACCTCCAAAGTACTATTGTTTGAACCACATCTCAAGTTGCCTTGCATTAGGTACTGCAAAGACCTTATGCTCTCAACATGAGGGGCCTAAGGGAACAGATACTGAAGAACAACACATCCCTTCACAAACAGTCCTCACCTCCTGCAGGTCACCAGGTAATCACCTCCCCATTATAACAACCATGATCTTTTAAAAAAGCTAGTTACACATGGCTATAATCTATAAAGTGATTGGTTTTGATCATCACTAACACACAGATGCTTAAAGGGACATCCTTCAGGCCAGATGGATACTCAAAGCATAACAGTGAAGTGAAAGCTAGCATTGATATTTCCACTTCTGTTCCAGCTAGTTGCCAGGTTGATGACTAACATGACATCTAGACAAAGAGAAAAACCTCATTTTGCTGAAATCTCCTGAAAAAGTGAGCGAAAGGGTGAACAGCAGGTTGATTGATCTGCAGTGCAGCACAGATATTTATTTAAGAGACCCTTTATACTTCCCATAAAAGCAGAACCAGTGCAGTCAAGCTAAGCTCAGTACATGAATGAACACCCTTGAAATTCAAGCCTGTATCTAATTAATTGTAGCATTTACATTAAGTTTGAAGGCATACAGGATAAAAGCAGTGAGGAAAAAACATTTCAGACTACCACAGGTCAAGAAGATTTCAAGGTCAAGTGACATTTAAATGAGACAGATGTAAAATGAGAATACAGGCACGGGATCTGATCAGTTGGACACAGAAAGTTGGATCTTGTAAAGTCAGAGGAAACTTGTACAATTGTGCATCAAAAAAGCAACCCTTAAAAAGTTCTAACATTAAGCAGTATTGCCTACTGCTACCAAGAAAAGAACTGCAGGGAAATTAAAACTAATTTCATTTTCCTTCTTGTATTTAAGTATGTCATATATCTATTCTTGATTGGAAGTGGCACATCCGACTTAAGTTTAGAAGAAAGAGGTATAACAGATAAGCAATCATCCATAACTGGCATACCATAAAAGAGGATCTACAGTCAGTTTGCTTTTAGTGAGAACTGCAGTGTGGATAAGAAAAGCCTCCCGACAATGTTGGGGAGAGGGGCAGTTTAGATTGAGCAACAAGATACACTGCAATAGCAGACTGACAGTAAGAGCTCTTGCAAGAGGTGCTGCATCTATGGCTATGGAGATTTGTAGGAACAGGTATTATCACAAGAAAAAGAAGAGAACTTCAAGACAGTTTCTACTATGAGACATCACATTCTACTTAAACCTTTCTGGTGACTTTTTAGTAACTTATATTTCAGCTTCACCCTTCCTTTTTAAGGTCTTTAAGAATAGTAGCTGAATGCTGGAGAAACAGATTAAAATATAATCTTCCAGCAGGTCCTCATGCGTATACCAGTCACCACACTGCACCTTCTTAGTTTGAAGCCTCTACAGAAACTAGTTATGCTGCTTTCCTGAAAAGACTCACCTAAAATCTCTTCCACTTCCTAAATAATAGTACGACCACATGTAAAACATCTGTGACTACAGAGATCACTATTGCTGATCTACAAAAATGTACCGTGTGTCCCCAGTAGCTCCAGCACAGTACTCCAGCATGCCACCATGTTCAAAAACTGCAGCATCCACGTGGTCAGTTGGGAACAGGAATCTCTTACTCCATTCAGCAAAAAAACTGATACCCACACATCTGCAAAAACCTAAGACCTGAGCACAGGACTTGCTTGTTAGTATATGGAATAAACTGAGGCTACCAACACCCAGGAATGGCAAAGAAAATAAAATTCATCCATGTTTGTTTGCTAGCAACAATCTCATGATGATATTATTCCCTGGTTTAGTAGATTAATTCTTGAAAACTCAAGCCTTAATGTTGTTAGATTGTCTGATCAGAGCCTACATCTCAGACACTGCACCTGATGCAAGATGCCTACATGCCATCAAGTTACAATTCAGTAATACTATCAGTTTGCAGCAAAAGTTTGACAGTCTTTTGAGAATACAAGCCTAAGTACAGCCCTGTCATGGGAAGCCTACCCTAGACATACATGGAAGTGTCTGAACTCCAAAAGAATCCATATTGGTAATTATAGACTTATCTGTGATGGAATAAAAATGTTTGTCAAAATATTTTTTTTTCCACCCACACTCATTATAAATATTTTCATGCTTGCTTTTTCCAGTTACTAGCAAGCAACGCTACAAGCTTTTTAGTCAACATCTCAAGTTCATCAGCAACTACTTCAAATTGATGATTCAGGTTCAACCATACCATCAAGAGGATTTTTATTCTGATTTAAAAAAAAATTAAATCATTGCTTGTAAAGGTGTTACACCAACAGATTTCAACATCTGCATGCTACACAGAGCATCAGCTGCTTCCTGATACAGAAACATATCCAAAGGATGACTTGGAGGAGCCTCTAGTGGTGATTAAGTAGATGTGATTGAGTAACATGCTCAAGTATAAGCTAACAGCTTTCCTGATATGCACAATAGCCTACAAGTGCATTATTCTTTGCCTGAGCATGAACTTTGACAGTATCATCTGGAAGCAGTTCTGTTTGGACTTTATTTGACAAGCCTGAGAGCAGGTGGTATGAACTATGCAGGTTCTCCAGTTTTGTGACTCGCAGCCATACTGATGTGGCACAAAACCCAGAAAGCTACTTTCACTTTCAGTAAGCCCTGAAATGTTACACTTTTTGATATGTTTTGATACTAATGTATCAAAGCATTGAAAAGCATAAGAAAAGCAAAAGCCCACATTTGGTGATTTGCCTGCATCCACTCATTTACCATTTAGTTTCCAGTAAAAGCTCTTAGAGAACTGGAGGACTTAAAAGGGTCATGTGGCATCAGGTACCGAGCAAAACAGCCAACTTTTGTTGGTAGTTCAAAAGGTTCAGACACTGAAAGTTAATGCTGTTTCAGTACTCTGCAACGGCAGCTGCAGACTAGGCACTGTCAAAGTACTTCAGAGGTTTGTTTTTTAGCAGCTTTGTCTTGACAACTATAGGTCTGTGTCTTCCATATGACTCCATCTGATACGTAAAGTCTCCCCAAAATCAAATCATTAGCAGAATAAACACCGAATTTTTTTTCAGTACTACCAAAAGCTATACAGCTGTTTGCAAACTAGAAGCCATCTACGCATGATCAGTACATTTACAGTAATTTCCACTTGTCAGGGTTTGCTTTAGAAGACCTGGATATGAGATAAGTACAGCCCTCAATGCATTTTCTGCTTATAAATAATATGTAAAAAGATAAGCGTCATCATATATTATTTAAATTTATAAATATAATAAACCACGCTGGTCTGTTAGATTTCTGAATGATAATTATGCTGTAAATTGACTGGAAGGCAAACACAATTTATTTCCCCTTGCATAGACTACAAATCTGTACTTTCACCTGGTTACAATTTTATTCCTCCACGGCATTTATTTCCTGAAAAAAAAACCCAAACAACAAAACAAAACCCAGCATGAGTTCTCCAATGCTTGTGTGGAGCACGCATGCAGCAACACGCATTTAAGAGCTCTGTGTATCTTGGAAGATTTGTGGGAGATCACAGTATTGACCAGGATGGGAGAACACTGCAAGGTGCCCATCAGGAGTCAACTGTTTTCCACTCCCTGCTTTATTCAAGGCTTCTCTAAGTTGTGTTTCTGCACAGAAGCAGCTACATGCTAGAAAGAAAAGCCTTGTGCCATACATGTGTTTTTAGTTTTAAAAGTATCTAGCTAGACATGGGGCAATAATGGAACACAACATCTCAGGTTATACACCCCATCATGCTGCAAAAAACACACACCACAAAGTTCCCTTTGTTCCCACTCCTGGGCATCCAGCATTCTTCCCTAGAAGTACTGCTCAGTCCCTCCTACCCCACCTTGTCCCAGTTTTCACTGCCTGTAATGAGAAGTGCTTTCAGGTGAGCAAAATGTTCTCAATCTGAGACTGCAACAGCAGTAACCTTCACTGGCACCAAAAGCAGAAGGGGAAGTCCCTTGCTGTACCTTGTGCATTTCACAGATCAGTACAATTTGCCTCCACCTCCCTCCAACCCTGAACTGGCCCTGTGAAACCGAGGTTATGCACATCTTAAGAAGAGCTGCATCAACGTCCGTAAAGTACACCAAGGGAGGATTTGGGTTGATAAGATATGCATTACTGAACCTTTTGTTTATGGCACTCCAACACAGTACACAAGACTTAAAAGTGACCTCAGTTTCTATCAGAGCAAGTATAAAGCAAGAGCCTTTCTGCATACCATCCCTTAGTGGAGCTATAAATGTGAAGCACTGTCACATCTCGGACAGTATCTGTTTCTAAAAAATATGCTGTGAACTTCAGAAAGTGCAGTTACTTAGGAGACTCAACTGAAAAGTGAAATGACTGAACAGAGAATTTGTGCTGTTCTAGCTTAAACCAGGACACAGGCCTACTGCAAAGAAGGATCAACAGCCAGTGACCTCAGCCATGCCGCCACACATCATCTGTACCGGGCACACGAACAGCTCAGCCAAGCAGCATAACTGCCTCTACAGAGCTCTGCATATCCAACCCATAAAACTACTCCTGCTCGCTCAGCATTATACTGATTTATATCCAGTACTCTCTGTTCTGGTGCAATACAGAATATCCTGCAGATGACCAAAACTACTTAACATTTAAGTTGTCCCTCTGAAGCAAAGGTTTACATCATGCTACTCAAAGCTGGCTTTTTTTACTGCCAAACACCTCAAACTCAACAACTCTATCAGGCTTTAAAGGACAATGTGGTTCAATGAAATGGCAGCATCTTCTCTGCAGCAAACACATGGACAAGGAACGTTGCTAGCATTCATTCTAATGTTCACACGAGCACCACCATCTTGAACTTACTAGTTTTAAAGAAAATCCTCACACTGCTCTTATAAATGGACAAATTTATTGAAGTACAACAACAAAACTACAATTCCCTGCTTCTTTAAAAAAAATCTAGTCACCTGAACACGCCTAGACACAATGCTTGGATTTTAATATGAAGATCTCCTTACTACAAAAGGAGCTCTGGAGAACGGAGGAGCTCTCTCTCCTCCCATGCATAGCAACAGCTAAGCTGTCATACAAAGACAGGAGAATCCCTTTTAACTCCCACTTTACACCCACCTCTTAGTACAGTCATGAATACCTACTCTAATAGGACTGACTTCAGAGCTTTTTAGAAAGCTTAATTATCACTGGCATCAATTAGGTCAGCAGATGTTCATGCTTTCTGAAACCTGCTGGAGAGCAAGTCAGTACACTTACCATTGTCAAGTGAATTTAGGAGGGGAAATCCATGCCTTTACAATCCCAGGAAGTAGCAGAATCCACATACAGTATCTATGACAATTATATGTATTTTTGTTTCAAGTCAGATGTAGAATCAGAGGGAGGAAAAAAAAAAAAAACCACCACACATTTCTCATCAATGATTTTCCTCTCCCAAACAGGGTACCTTCAGCTACAGATTTCTGGGTGCTCAGACTCCTCATTTCTCAGCCACAGTGTTGCTGAAGGATTTGAAAGTGTATTAACTTTACTCCATTATCAGTACCACCAACATTAAAACTAGGTTTTACTAGCAGGGTAAGCATGTCTCAGTCTGCAATTCAAGGCACTCAATATGGTTTCAAACTAGCACGCTATGCTTTGACCTCCACCCCTGACTACCACCACAAATGGCAAAAGATTTCCTACAAATTCCTGTTACAGAAGTATACAAGTTTTGTTCTGAAGGTTACTGTCCAGCATTCACTACATGAAAAGAGAAGCTCTAAAAAGATCACTTCAAGGTAATTTTGTCGTATTCCAAGTATCTGAAGTGTTCAGGTCAAGGCCTGCTGACTTTCAGCAAGTACTACAGTAAGACAGCAAAACTCATCTGGATATAAAAAAATATCAGAATGCTTGACAAGTTATCTTCTGGGTCTCATTTTCAGACAGACATTTATGCTAACATACAGCATTGTCAGGAATCCTTAGCCTTCCTAACAGGATACTTGAGAGCTACATGAGTAGATGACCTGCATCCACCACAGAAAGCAGAGTGAACGACAGATGCCTGCCTTGACTGCATCACCAGTCTTCATGTGCTACAAAATAGATTACATCATATTGATTTTGCTAATCCTTTCCAAATACCATACACTTGAAACAAACCTGCAATATAAGTTGATTGAACAACACTGACAACCTAGTCAGAGTCTCCAAGATGGGAACCACATCTAATCTGTTCATGGCTTCTGCTCTGGTATCCCAGGAAGCCAGCAGCAGCTACTTAGTTCAAGTTGTGTACTATGGCAAAAATGTCTGCAATCCAGCTCTAGTAACCAGCATTTCTACAACTGCTAAGTAGTGTTTATAACATAGAGCAGCAGGTCCTCTGTAGAATCTAGAGCATGAACTGCACATGTAGAAACATGGTATGTTTGGGGAGTCAGGGCACTCCCATTTCAGAAATGTTTTAGCTAGATTATCACACTATGGACACATCAGTAGAAAGCCTAGCTCATTTGCACTGAGTAGCATAATGAAGAAAGGGAACCTGTGGTGCCAGGGTATCATAAGCTAGATGCTCACTCAGTTACCGTCCGTGGAACCACACACTGTGACCATTTGGTCATCTAATCATAGAATGGAAGGGGGTGGAAAGGACCTCTGGACATCATCAAGTCCAACCCCCCCATGCAACACAGGAACAGATCCAGGCGGGTCTTGAAAGTCTGCAGAGGAGTCTGTAGCCTTGAAGCTACAAAGTCTTTCCTTTGTACAGGAAAGACACAGACACCAAAGTGACTACCCACACTCCAGAAGTCAGCCTTTAGACACCTGGATTCTTCTCAGAGGATGCTTTCAAAAAGCCATATTTAGCCCAGTATTATTTTTCAGTGTGCCAAACAATTCAGGTGGTACTTAAACTGTTGTAATGCAAAATAAAAACAGCTGGGCAAGAAATTAAGATTTGCAATGTTAATTGAGAAATACAGTGAATTATCTTCCTGCTAAAATGAAAAAGCAGGAGCACTAAGCTGCACAGTGATATTCTCAATCAAAATGCTCTGCAGGTGAGCCTCTGGTGTCCACCTCTGGGGGTCAGGCTGCCACTCTACACCTTACCTTCAGCATCTCCTGCACGTGCTGCACACTGTTCACACAAATGCCTACATTCATTTACAAGGAATGACCAAACCACATTTGAAGACTTTCTTCTGAACCTCTGCTCCTCCCCATCAAAATACAGAATGCAAGTTCAGCTGGTTTAAGTTTTTATTAAAACCTACCAGGCAGTAGCAGGGGCACAACAGTGAATGGAACAGACAAACAATTGTGGTTTAGTGCATAAATCAGTATTGGGAAGGACAACAAATTAAAAGTATGACAATTTGATTCCAATATCAATTGTTGGGAAGTAATCTCATATTAGTGCCAAAACCAGATCTGGAGATTCTTTCAAGCTGATTTTCCATGCAGTCAGCTTGACTGCTGTAGCATGAAGAGCCTGTCAACAGAAGGAAGCATTCTAAAGTAACAGAAAATGTTATAATGAACTCAAAGTTCACTTTAAGCATGTGAGGAAGCTCATACTTGAGAAAGCTCAAGGGGTACTAGATGGTCATCACAGGTGGAAAATAGTTTTCAAAGAAGATGAAAGCTGTGGCTTGGACTAGTCAGTTGATGAGAGAGATTCCAAGAAGGTACTGCAAAGAGGAAGCAGCACCCTTGTAACTTTTGTTACAGATGTTCACAAGAAATGATGGTAGAAAGTCTTGACACTGCTAATCCAAAAAACTTGTACTCAACTATGCTCAAAGTACCTCTAGAAACCTTAACCTGTGTCTGTGTTTTTCCCATTAACGAAGATGCCTTCCAGCCTCAGCTGTATTTGAGGAGCAACACACATCTTCTCAGTATCAAGCTTGATCACCACCAACATGCCTTCTCTGCACCACTACAGGTATCTGAAGTGGCAGCAACTATGACACTCACCGGTACAGTTATGCTTCTGCACAAACAGCCGCAGTGTACTAACTGCTAAGGGAAATGGCAAAGCACTGCAAGCTCAACAGCAAAACACTCTGAGAGCTTGTTTAGATTTATATCCTTTAGAAAAAGTGAGGACTAGCAGGTACTTTAAAAGGAGCTACACACCAAGTAGGACAGCTCAGCGTCCCAATCAAGCACCACAGTGAATGTGTTGTCACATTAGATCACAAACAGCAATCAAAATTACTGTATCAAACAAATTATTAAGAATCAGATGAATTATCACAGTGTGGGCAGCACTGTCACTGGCATTTGAACCCCTCCAAAACTAGATGTGCATAAACTGTTGCTTCTACTTCTTACACTTAACTATGGGTCTGATAAATCCCCAGTATTATAGCCTAAGAAATACCTTCACATCCAAACACTATAAACTCTAACCAAGAGGTCAAGATCAAATAAGTGCAAGTTGCAGCAGAGGTTCCTTCTCTCACCCTTCCTGACACCACCATTTGTGCAGCCAGAAAGTCCTTCATTTTTAACTTCAATGGTTTATTTTGGAAGTGACCACTTAGACCTTTATTTCTGGAATTAACTGTCAACAGTTTAGGCAGGACACTTAGACCAAGCAGCCACTTGGTTCTTTCAGTAAGAATGGGACTGCATACACAGGACAAAGTCCCAACCTACTACTGAAATCCTGCACAAATGCCTGTTACCTTTCCTAGTAAACTCTTGACAGAATAGTTATGTATGCTATCAATTGTGGATTTAAGTGTTAATAATCTGTTGATAATCAGAAAATTGTACGCATGCATAGATACACTATCAGCCATTTCTACTCTGGGAATAAAAAGGTACAAAAAACCATAGCTCAGGCTTTCCTTCCTTTTCCATCCTGATACCTGAGCAGTTTCTTGTCAGCTGTAGTGCAAGGGGATGGCAGCAGGGAAAAATAATCTAAGCAAGTTAAATTAGTGTCCTGCTTCCTTGTTTAGCGATAAAGATAGCCAAACCAGCAATTTTTGACCTGAGTTCACAGCTGAGTTACAGCAGAAAAGTCACCCATCACCACCTTTCAGAGCACACCAGGCTCTCAGGAGGCTTGTAATTCACTTATATTTGCATACCAAAAGCTGTAGAGTAACCATCATTTTTACAGCTCATTAGTAGCCACAAACCTCTTACTGCATTTGCGGGCTGGGCTAACCTCACAGGTTTGAGAACACCTAGGAAGTCACAGCCTCATCATACTGGACATTACACAAGCAATAACACAGTCATCCTTAAAATATGCCAACAGCACTGACTGCCTCCTACAAAAGGAGACAAGTGTCAAAATATGCTCTCTTTGTTATGCAGAAACCAGCCTCATTTCAGCACCAGACAGTTTGCTGCTGAACTTACTCTGCAATATTATCAGTTAGACTCTTCCCAATGGGGCATCATTCCAAGTCATTATCAATGTATGAAAGCAGAAAAGAATCAGATGCTGAAACTAACACTGGACCACTAGCTCATAAATCAGTTCCTGGTGCTTAAAAACACACACTAAAAAGAGCCAGCCAAAAACTTTTGAGTCAGTTTGGGCTTTATATGAAAAAGTACTTTCTCCTGCTGGCAAGATGCGTCTCATGCTAAAGCAAATACCCTGGTATCTTTGCAGATCCAGTATATTTTGTGGCTTCAAAATGTTTCAAAACTATCTGGAAGACATCTACATACATGTCATCTTTTCAAGATAAAAAGCCTGCAGAGATACAAGGGTTGAACACAGTGGCTGTTTACAGCCTGTATTAACAGCAAAAGGGACAGTCCTGGTCTTCCTCAGAGGGAAAACCAAGGAGCTGGATGCTGGGGAAGTGACCTCAGAAGTCCTCCATGTTTGCTGCAACGCTACCCAACTTTCCAAGGTACTGTATCTATGAAACATCAGATTTAATATTTCACACAGGGCCATTTTACTGGCTGCAGCCATCAGGATTAAAATGCTGCCATTGTCCTATGAGCGGGGGGGAGGGGGTGTGTGTGTGGAATTTTCCTCAGCAAATCCAAAGCTGAGCAACCCATACTGTGCACTAAGCCATACGTGCTGCAGAGCTCGCATCCATTGTACGATCACTTCTGTGCTGTGCATTGCAGCCTACATTGTAGGGGCTTCTATGCTTCTGCTCTAATCTCTAAAGTAAACATACGTGGCAGCGTATCTAATTATATCTAAGGTAACACATAGCTCATTTGTTTGTTTTTTTTACTGAGAGTTAGCTTGAAACACAGCGAGTGCTGTATCAGATTAATGATTATGGAAGTCTGCATCACTAGTTCATTACCCTTACAGTTCAGCAGTTTAACACAAAAAGCCACAACAGCAAGATTTTAATTTGCAAATTAAACGCTGACTGCTCTGACATTCTTGTACATGTTATCATAGGATATTAAAGTTGCTTCCAGTGTGAAAAGATGTCTTTAGAATCACAACTTCATCCAACAGACACCTGACTGCAGCAAACTAATGAAAAAAATTTCAACAGAAAAAGAAAACTACGAGTAGGCAAAATAAAAGTCAGCCAATGACATTGTGTTTGTAAGGATGGATTTTTAAAGTCATCTTCCTGTTACACTGAAATATTTTCTGCCATAAATACATGGCTAGGCAGTGAGCATAGAACAGGAACGGCTTGAGGCTACCTCCTTACCCCGTAAGTAACGGAAATGATCTCCAAAAAGATAATAGAAGTTTAAACAGGAATAAGAGATCCTGAACCCCAGAAGAGGTTACTTAAAAGCTACTCACAAGTAGCTTATCCTTTGTTTTTCTGGATGCTGCTAGAACAGGAGTTACACAATCAGCATTGCATGGGTGAGAGTGACAAGTTTGGTGCTTGAAGTGCATCTCAGGAGCCAGTGTTGAACAGGGACCAACCCTGGTAAACTCCAGATCTAACACACAGGATTCTCCTTATCTTCCCTCTCAGTAGTGCTTGGTGACCTGCCCAACAGAATTGACAAGGAAGGAAACACCTTGACATGTCCCAAACACTGAATTCTGAGAATTTAATACTGAATTCGGGGTTACACACAAGTATGTGCACGAGGCTAACTGAGAGCTTGCAATTACATGTACATGGCCATCGTCACCACACATTTTGTTCAGATGATTGTGCGATCTTCCTTCAAAATGCTAATTTGGGACACCTTATTCAGTCAGCTAGCACCAGGGCATTTGGCCCAAAGGCACTTTAACTTGCATCCTACACCTTCTGGGTGGATGCCTTGCCCTAAAGGGCAGTAAGGGCAGCTCTCTTCAGCTTTCTCTTTGGCAACAGGCCACTGCCCAGCCAGGAATGAAAAAGCCTAAGACAGAAAACAAAAGGACTGACTGCTAAGAGCATGGAGCTTGGAAAAAGCTGTCAGGATTATAAACATTTCACACTGCAAAGTGAACTGATAAATAGGAGCAATCACTCCTTCCAGCTGAGCACCTTAGGCTACCAGAGGCATGATCCCTGACTACTGGCTGGGTTTTGACCCTACTCCACTATGCAGCCAAGAGCACAGGAAGGAAAAGTTTCAACAAGGGGAAGGAAGAATTCCTCAATATAGACTCACAGTCTGATGAGTACATTACCCCCAAAAAAACAGAAGATATAGGCTTAGTCCCTTCAAAATGAAGGGGGAACTGGACACATCTCTGAGCAATAAGCCAAGACTGACCGGTACTTTTGGACAAGAGCCATGTATTATATTTCTTGCACAAGCCAAAGCCCTGAGAAGAGCACAGTTGCCCCCAAATAAGAGACAGTAGAACCTCTCCGAGTCCCATTACAGACCAGGGCACTTAAAATAAGTAAAATAATTATCAATGTTCTGTACTGAAGTTGTTGGCACTTCAGGCACCTCTGCACAATTTTAGTTCTTTACCCTACTTACCACAGATTGTTCTGAAACTGTGATAAGAGTTAGAAGGCAAGATCATACGGGATAAAAATACTGCAACAAAAGCATAGCAGGAATTATTTAAGAAGCTTGTATTATTCCTTGACTTTAGAACTTTGACCTTGAACAACGAAACTTGCCTAGAACAAATGCATCTGGGAAAGGCAGAACAAGGAACTGGAATCATGAAGGGAAGGCCTCTCCAGTATCCTCAAAAAGCTAAACAACCTCCAGATCAGACGCCCAAAATGTCTGAAAAACAGCTACCATTCGTCCTTTATCATAGCCATGTGTAAGAATAGGACAGTCAAATGAAAACAGAATGGGATCCAGCAATGCAACTTGCAAATTTGCATAAAAGGAACACAGATTCATCATTTTCCTTATGAATGTGAAACCTCCTACAAAATAATCCATACTTTGGAAAGGAAGCTACCAAGCACTCTTAAAAGCCTGCCATGTCAAGTGGGAACACAACACAAGAGCATTGAAGACAAGCTTAAAAGATCAAAGTTCGTGGCTGGTAATGACAACAAAATGACCTCCAGAGGTCCCTTCCAACCCCCACCATGCTTTGTAAGGAGGCGAGCATCCACACAGATTTCCCACTCACTGCTCAGCAGGGGAAGTATTACCACCACAAAAGTGTAATAGGTCACCACAAACAAAATTTCAAAGGTGGTTTGATCAAGAGTTAAACAATACACAAACCACCTGTATTTTGCTAATTAATGCTAAGCAACATTAAGGCCAACAGTTTAGCAGAAATCAAAAGGGATTAGGCATTATATGGATAATAAGAACACCCACAATTACATTAGCTAGGATAAAACAGTTTATAAAAGGATTAAAGGAATACCAAGCCTTGTGGCATGAGTCAGTCACTACATCAGATAAATTGTTCTGATTGTTTTGCTCAGTATAGAGCAGTAGAAACCATGCACGTTGTTCTAGCAACTGTTGGCTAAATCATACCAAGGATCAGCCGAACAAAAAAAAAAACCCAAAACTAATTTTCTCTTGCTCAGGTTCAATCTTCTCTATTGAGCTTGTTCAACTGTATTTTACATTTTTCTTGGAATAAAAGCAATCAAGATGATTTATATGCACAAGTGCCTGCAACACATCAAACTAGAGTTGAGACATTTAAATCGCCCAAACTGATGTGACTCACCCTAAAGGCAGATCATCACAACATAACACCTAGACCATCACAGTGAAACACCTAAGTGAGCAATTCTCTACTGATTTCTGTAACCAACTACTACCTGAAGCTAGGGGGGGGGGGGGGGAAGCCTCT
>JAAGNO010012802.1:0-16086 GCA_033439905.1 Ceryle rudis | reverse complement strand
AGCCTTGGCATCCTGCTCAGGTTTCCGTACGAGATTCATGGCTTATCTAAGCATCCGAATATAAATAAATTTATTTATTTTCTTCGTCTTCTCGAACAAACCAGAAAAGATCAACCGGGGGGGGGGGGGGAAGTCTCTAACAGGCTTGCTTTGTCCCATCCTAAAACAGTTCAACCAGAAATTTGAGATCCTTCTCCATGCAGGTTTGTCACCAGTGTAGGACTACTCATTCATTTTAGAAGACTTCAACCACCCAGACCTACCTTGGACTCCAAGCTTTTGGCCCAGTTTAAGTCTGATAGAATAACTAAAGATGTGCAGAAACCAAATATTTTTAGCAGCCTGCCTTCCTTGCATCTACAAAAATCAGCTTAATTTGCCATTAGCCCCATGAAATGACAGAGGGATTCAGACAAAGGAGCTATAATTACCAAGTCATCTCCAGCTAAGTGTCAGCTACCATATGTGCTCTTCAAAAAAACCCAGACTACTAACATGCCTAGTTTATAAAGCTCCCTATATGAAGCTTCACTTTGACAAGAGGCTGGTTTCAGTTGCACCTGGCTTTTTTGGAACTTTTAGCTGTTAAACTAGCAGAAGTAGATGGATAAAGAATAGCAGAGCAGCCTGCTGTAAGTACAGAAGTCAAAGAGTTTTCATCAGGTGATCCAGGTTTCATCCCATACTCTCTCTAAATATTCTTTGGCCATGGTAAGAAATATTTGGAAAATGTACCACTCTGCTTCCAGAGATGATTTGTCAACCTTCACCTGTTGATCGGTGTCAGATGAAGTTTGGAAACCTTTAGAAATCTGGTCCCGTATCTGAGATTAGCACTTTCAGTGTAGTAACACCTTGAAGGGTTAGAGGGAGATGTGAGTCAGGTTAAAATCTTCTAAGCCATAAAGGGGGAAAACCCTAAACAGATGTTTTTGCCACTGCTCCGTTAGCAACGGCCAGTCACGATAAAAATCCTACCATTAACATCTGCATTACACCAGGGACTGCAGTTTGCTACTTCAACATTTCAGTACTGCAGAAGCTGATGTCACTCGCCAAGGAAAACTTCCCTCTGATTTGGCAATGCTTCAGAAATCCAATCAACTATTAACTGTAACACTGGCTTACATCGCTAGTGGAGAAGGATATTCCCTACGCTAAAAAAAAAAAATGGCTAAGCACAAAGAGCTGGTCAAATGATCAAAGCTTTGACTGAAATAACCAGACCACCAAACTGGATCTACATTACCGAAACATCAAATCTGCCTGTTATCCTGACGACCACCACAGAGCCAGGTAGTTTCTCAACATGTACGTAGGTAGGGGTGTGTGTACATATATATACACACACACACACACATAGTCGCTGTTCCTGGATCTGTAAGGTAAAAATTTTTTTTCTAGAAAAAAAAGTGATAGGAATTGATCCTACCACTTGTTTTCAACACTTACTGCCCTTTGCAGAAAGAAGTAGCTTCGGAGTTTTCAGCTTCCATCTGAATGAAGCTTTTGACTATGACTTTTCACAAGTTATTACACAAAGAGAGGCTCAGAAACCAGCTATTAGATGACAGGCAGAAAGCATACGCTTAGTCTTCTGTAACTTCTCCGAGTACCTGGTGTTCTGCTTAAGATTCAGTGTCTGTAGAAATACCTGTCATAGTTGGCAGTTGCAAATATGCTTGTGGCAGCAGGAAACAACTGGCTCAAACTTTGCTCATTTTATTTGGTCAGGCTTTCTCTGGGGTTTGCTTTTTGTGCCAACGTGAAAGAGAATAAGTGTTTTGTAAAGGAAAGTAAAAGATTAGAACTTAACCAGTTTTACCTACAGAACCACACACCAGCACATGCAATCACAATTAGCAAAACAGACATGGTAAGATGTCTCCATGTCTCACCACAAGAAGCACTACAATGACCTAAAACAATCCCTGACACAGTTTCAGTTTCTGCTGTTTAGCTCTAACATGGAATACAATTCCCATTTATATTTGCTTGCATGCAGGCTTTATATGGCTGCAGCATTTGTAGGACTGCAATGAACGGTAGGGGTGACAAAACGAAGCACTCCAGTACTACCTGAATCCACATCACATTCATCAGCCACTTTTTGGGAATGAATATACCCTGGGAGGTCAGTGTTTCTCTCCAAGGATCTTGCTCTGTGCAGCAAGAGGGCAGCCAGACCCACTGTCATTACAAGAGAAGAACCATCAGGGTTGCATCACCCACCACTGGAAACAGCAACTTCCCACTGTAGTCCAATCAATTCCCTGTATAAACCTCAGGCTGCTCATTGCTCCTGGTTCTTCTCTCAGCCCACCACCATTTCTCAATCTTAACATTTTCTAACTATTTTCCTAGAGATATTTAAGTGACTGCAGTTGCCAAGACAACCACTTCAACAACACCAGCACCTCAGCTCATCTATCTTGGGCTTCCCTTCCATTTACCGTGACTTTAGGAAATCAGCTGCCAGAAACAGTAATTTTGAAATCTTCTTTTTTTTAAAGAAAAAAAAAAAAAAACCAAACAAACAAACAAAAAAACACCACAAAAAAAAACCAAACAAACAAAAAAACCCCCAAAAAACAAAAACCCACCACACAACCAGCTTTCAGTAGCCTTTGAGATCTGTCCTAAGAATCTCCAGTTCCCCTCACAGCAGTGATTTGGTTTAATTATACCCTCAAAAGTGAGGTTTCCTGTAAAGCTGGAAGAAGTCTGATAGCTTAAATTCCAAAGCACTGGAGAGATGAAGGGGAAGATATAATCAGAGGTACACATCCAAACCAGGTGCATGCACACCTGTGCTGTTGCTTTCCATAACTCACAGAAGTCATCTTCGGTTTTGTTTTCTGTTACCAAGAGAAGCTAAGAATGATTCAGTATTTCTTATAATACTTATAAAACTCACTTAGGCCTTTAAATGTCCACCCATATATATGTTTTTTAAAAAATAGCACAACTTCCAAAAAGAAATTAGTAAGTGGATGTTCCCTATAGTTGTATGTGTGTTTTAACTAAGTGAGGCTTAAGCTGTCAGACTCTCCTGCCATGGCAGCCACAAAACCTGGTGGCCAATTCGCCTAAGCCCTCAAAAGATAATACCATTTCTAGGAATTTCGTAGGTAACTAAGACCCTGAATAGCACTCCCCTTCCCAAATCCACCTATGTTATGCCCAAAAAGAGAAGGCATCACAACTTCAATCACAACAGATTGATCAGAATTTACATCCTATAAATAATATGGGATAAACCAACAGAAACACTTAAGCCAGGTTTGGTTCATTTATCCAACAAAAGCTACCAGTGCCTTGGTATCGTCAGCATTTGAAGTCATACAAGAGAAGCTTCCCAAGTGTACATCTTCATGGCCGTCACAGCTGTGACTTAAGATTTATTGCTGCAACTGTACTAGCTTTGCATCCATTAGCACGGATACTGGTAGCAGTCTAACCATGGCAACATGGGATTAAGCATGGGCTGCAAAACCAACTCGTAAGCTGGGTCAGTTCACAAGTGGTGTTAAATATCGTGCTGTCACTACCAGACTGCTACTGTGCTCGAGACAGGTCGAGTGTACCATTGCTGCAATACAGACACACTTAAACACTATAAAAAATTATCTCAGTGGTTTGATACCATGAATCTTGGTTGCTTGCCATGGTTAACACAGTGTCACTGCAGAAAGCCCCAAGTATTCCTTTCACTGCACCTATTAATACAAGGTTAACAAAACTAGAGCAGGAAAAAACTTTCTGCTCTGCCTGAAACTCAAACTCTACATGGCAATCACATTAAGGTGTGACCAAACATTGTTTTGGTGCATAAGTATCATAAAACAGCATTTATCAATGCATTTATAATTAAAGCAATGAAGCCTTTAGCAATTAGCAATTAGAAATGCCAGCTTTCCTTATAAAAGGAAAGGTACCTGCAGGTCAGTTGTGCTGTCGTTTTCTATTTAAAGTGCTCGCTAAGTGTAGAATTTGGCTTTCTGCCCATGTGTTTTAAGCTCAGTGTTGTGGCATAGCCTGGGTAACTGCACTTTGGGTGACAAGTGCAACAGAGCTTGGAGACATGTCAGCAATATACTTCAAACCTCTTCTTAACTTACTAGAACCAAATCTTGTCCTGCAAATGTGCCAGACCCATGAAGTACCACACCAGGCTGTTTCCCTGGCCATGCTACAGAGCTGCGAGTCACTTCATACTTCCACACTTGACATCAAATCCTGCAGAACAGTTTCACTGCTGCTGAGAGGCTTTATTTTGAATATAATCTTCAAAGTACAGGACAGAAGACCTGCAGTGGCTGTAGTAGAAGGGCACAAGGAGCTGGAGCAATTAAGACAGTACAAGCAAGAAATCCCAGAGGTGAAAGGTAAAAAAGCTAGGTAGCTCTGTAATCAATGCAGATTCCTCTGATATTTCAAACAACAAGGCAGTCAAAGAAAAGCTTGGCCTCCTCCAATGTTAAGTTTACACAGATATTCCCTGATGCACTCTGAGAATTATTTGTGAAGTCTGCATAGCAGGTGTCTCCCCCAGCAAGACTACATACCCAGGCCTTGACTTGATGGCTTTCTCTTCAACACCAGGAATGTCCCCCTCCTCGACCAGGTTAAATTACATAGCCCCAGCTTTATTTTTTGCTTGCAGAGAACTGCTGCAGCTGCCTCACGGACAAAGTCTGTGCAGAGGAGTGTGACTTGTCAGTACATCAGGATCTGTGCTGGGGCGCCTCGGGAAACTGCTCAGGTTTTTATTTTTAAAAACCAGGAATGAGCAGTTCTTCTTCCAAGAATCTGTTTGCTTTTGTATTTAAGCAGCCTGAAAGCTATTCACTTGACAATTTCTTCAGCTATTTCAAATTTAAATACTGTACTTGTAAACATACAAGTTGAATTTGTTTTGAAGAAATCTTTCCCATTTGCTATTTATAAAAAGCAAAACTGTATCTACCTACAGATTTAGTTAACTATGCTATTATAAGATACACTCATTTTACATAAAAATGTTAATTTATCTGGGATCATGAATATGAGCCCATTACAGATAGGAGACTCAGTTCCTGTCCTATTCATTACATTATACTGCCTCTTGTCAACAGACATTTTGGCCCTGCCTTATGCTCAAAGCTGTACAAACTCCCAATACTTCCACATAACTCTTCCAAGCCTAGCCCTGTGTCCTTCAGATGAGCACCTCTTACATTCACCAGCATATCTAGAACAATGCACTGCACTGGCTCTCTCATCCTGTTTGTTTAGCATTCGCAGACTATTCTCGACAAGTGCCATGCTTCACCCGCACAAAGGGCCTAACAGATGATGAATTCTGGATTGTGCATCCCTTTCACCCTGTCTGACATCGGATTGTAGTAATTTACGTTCAGGGTAAATGTGACAAGGTGATATTTAACAGGTTTACCAAAAAAAGCTCAACTAAACATTTACCAAAGAAAGCTTGTTGGCTGCTACCTAGCACAGACAATGTTTGGTTGCCTGTAAAGACATCTAGTAACAGATACAATCCTTTCTTGGAAGAAGCTGATTTCCCATAACTCTTATTTCAAGTTGACATATCTAGCTACTAAGATCGAAAGTCAACACATCTGCCAAGCATTAATAGCAGGGTTTAGGCTCAGCCTAAATTTTGCCATCCTCAGTTCTTCTCCATTACTAGAGCTACACAAGTTATGAATCACATAAAAGTAGTCTAGCAAAACTGAAGTACCTTTTGAGAACAGGGAATCTACTTCTTGGTGCCCTCAATATGTTCATCTGCCATTAAACACCTCCTTTGTAGTAACTCTTTTTAATAGATTTAGAATAGAGTTTAGATGACAACAATGCAAAAAGCCACTATTTATGCAGAGTTCATTCCAGGAAATCATGTACGCCGAACAAAACAGCTAGGAGATTCCAAATACATTGGCATATGCAAGTGTTAAAGATACAGCAAAACTCATGCAGATGCCAACACAAAGACTTTTTTTTTTCCTGTCTGCTAACATCCAACCACAGCTTTGCTGGATCTGCCGAAGTGTAACTCACAGGCTCTCCCCTAGCACCACCAGCAAGCTTACTTTGCTTTAACAGCAGAAACTAGCCATCTTAGAAGTATTGGCTAAAACCAGGCAGGTCAACAATACTCAACTGTTCTCTTGGATATAGGTGAAAGTCATCCATATGCTCAGCAGAGCTGATAGCTTCAGAGAGGAACGATGCAACAAAACAAGGCTGACACACCAGGAGCTCTAATCAGGTCACACATGGTGACCTTACATCAGCCTTAAGTCATGCCCGAAAGTACAGTCAGTCTATTACAGGAAAAGAGATGCAGGAAGAGGAAGACACATGAGATGGGCCTGGATTCCCACAGACTCCAAGAAGAAGATGAGGCCTGGTAGCATCACAATGACAGGTATCTTATGGCTGAGCCTTCCTCTATGGCTCTGCCATTGCAGAGCTGACCCCACAGTATGTGCCATTACCAACTTGGACAGCAGGCAAGATCAGACGTATGGTGCACATACCGATGACATGCCCATGTGACACTTCATGAGGTCTGGGAACAGCCAATGCCACGCTTTGAAATAGTTACTCACTACCCTTACTGCAGCCTGACCTGATTCACCACTTAGCAACACACCTACAACTCCCAGCAGGTAGCTAGCTCCCTGGCTAAGGTGGGCAGCACATGCCTACCTAGAGCAGCCAGCCTACCTGTGGTCTCCATGGTCATGACCATTACACAGCACAGCTTTTTACAGCTTTTGTGGATTGCCAGCATGTTACTTAATTGTTCCCTACAGGCAAAATACAGTCCCCTGGTTGAAGAGCCCAAGCGTAAGTCTACCACTCACATCAGAGACATGATTCGAACTGAACAACTAAATGTAGTAGGCTTGGGATAAGCCTGCAAACTGAATGAAAATTAACAACTATATGTCCAAGATGAACATTAAGCTTGGCCGCTTCAAATCAGTAAAATCAGATATCACCTCTGACAGCACTAGAATCCAGACTTACTCTATAACATCTAGAAGTAAGTATCCAAAACCAGCAAGCCTCCTTACCCCACGCCTCCTTAGTAGAAGCCAATACAACTACAATCTCTTTCCAGCCAGAGAACAGCATGGACAACATGGGTTCCAGATCATGAACTCAGCTATTACTGCCCTTTAAAATACACCTCCAGAGCAGCGTACCACAATGACACTGCTGAGACTCGTCTTTAGCTCCTGGTGAGTCTGCCCATAAACATCTAAGGGTCAAAATAAACTTCAGTATTAAGAAATTTTCCAAAATAATCCAGTCAAGTACAAAATGTAGAAGCACAAGTGCTGACAACCCCAGTGAAGCCTACCCCAACCTATTCAGCTTCCCCCAGTAGTGCTGCTATTGCTGCATTTCAGGCCAAAGGCTGACGTGCTTCTTCCAAACAAATGAAAGACTACTACCAAAAGGGGAAGAAAAAAAAAAAAAGCCAAAAAAGGTCCCAAGTTAAATTTTACAGAAAGTGTATTAGTGATTTTTTTGAAGCACATAAGCTTTGTTTCTGGCAGACACCGAGAAATGGAAATCATTCCGTATGCTGGTCTCAAAATGTTCATTTTAATACACTCCAATGGAGATCCTACAGCAATGTAAAATGCCTAGTTTAATTTAGAAGGGTTTTTTTTAAAAAAGAAGTGACAACAGGTTCTTTATAGGGCCTCGATTAAACTTGGTTGTGGTTGTCTCAAGAAAGAGCCACCTAACACACAATTATAGAAGAGAGGAAAGATTAGCATCATCCAGTTAACTTGAACACTATGCTTTCAAAAAGAGTTAAGCCTCAATCCTTTTTTGCTTAGCATTTAGAGTAACATGGCCACTACAACAAAAATAAGATGAGGTTATGTCAAGACCCATCTAAAGTGGCAGTATTATTAAGAACAGACAAGGCCTTTTCTTTCCACCTTAACTGAAAAGTGACACACACCTTCTTCTGAAGCATCTGAGTATGGGCATTTTGTTACCACATGAATGACAAATTAGAAGGGATTTAGCTAAAAGCTACTAAACACTTAGAAGGTACAGAAGAGATGTTAGCCTCTCAAGTTATACTGCTTAATGCACCACTGGAAGGCATTCAGCTTCTAAGAGTGGGTATGGTTACTATTCTGCAAGAGAAGTAATTGGGAGCACTGAGATGAAATTCAGTTTTCTTCAATACGTTACAAGAAGCCCATTCTTCAATACATTACAAAGCACCTATTCTTTTAATAAAGGTGACTGCTTTTAGAGATAGTTATTCTAGCCAAGATAAGCAAAGACTTGCACATCAGTGTAGTTCACATGCAC
Source organism: Ceryle rudis (assembly GCA_033439905.1). Taxonomy (NCBI): domain Eukaryota; kingdom Metazoa; phylum Chordata; class Aves; order Coraciiformes; family Cerylidae; genus Ceryle; species Ceryle rudis. Next base: position 7,728 of record JAAGNO010012802.1, on the reverse strand, counting down.
AAGGCTTGTATGAGCAGACTGTATGCAAGAATAAATGTGTCTCTACAGAACATATTGTAAGTCAAAGCTACGCCATTGCATAGCTTTCTTTTGATAAGGCCTAAGAGGGAGCTGCAAAATCGTATTATTTCAGCCTTTGCCCATTTCTGACAGCAAAGGGTTTCTAGCTGCAGAATTGTCTACGGATTAGTTTTAAAACAAGAATTTCTGCACAATGGACAAGTGTCTGTTGCACAAGACCTTACTTAAGTAGCACAACCGGCTAAACACTGGTCCTTAAATTGTTTCAGTGCTCTGGCAAATTGTTTTGCCTCTTAACCTCTTCAAATAATTTGCTACCACAAAGATTGTAATGTATGTTTTAAATACTTCAGCTAGGATACATACCTTAACTTGGTGAAGTCACACAGCCATGGCAAGCATGCCCCTACTGCTATCAAGTTAAATTTCATCTCCCAAGCAAAAGCTCTTTCCCTAAATTTCTAAACTACCTGTATAATTTTAAGACAACAAAACAGATCAATGGGAACACATCACGTCAGGCTTTTATCACGGAAAGCTTAAGGAGTAAGACACAGCCTGCCAGGCAGCCTTCTCTTTGTTAATCACAAATACTACGAAACCTGAAAGTGTCACCCACGTAAGTCAGGCCCTTTACATTCCCCTTGTTCTCCAGGGAACGGCCTCAGTTAAAAAAAAAAACCCAAGCAAACAAAACAAAACAAAACAAACCACCAACTAAGTATCCATGAAGTCTTAAGGTCACATTTCTTCAGGTCAAGCAAGATTCTAAAATATTCTACATGTACCACAATTCAGTAGCTTTAGCAGGCTTCTCCTATTTGCAGGCCACTCGGGGCAAATATTTATGCATTTTAACTATTTCAAAAAATGTGGTAAACACTCAATTGTGCTCATCTTTGCTACTGGTGCCTCAGGGGAAGGTACACAATACCAAAGCTATTAGTATTAAACTGGCCTAGTGAGATGAGACACTCAATAAGTCACTACTGCAAGAGCTTAGTAAAATTAACTGCAATTCCTCCAACTCATAGTGCTGGATAAAACACTAAGGTTTTAAAAATTAAGTAGCACTCTGGAAATAGCAACCTAATTTTGTGCACGTGCATATAGGTATGCACATGTCTGATCACATGCAGCCTAAATTATAAGAGGACCTGCTGTATTATGAGTCACATAACCTCCAGTTCGTCTGTAACTCTGCTATATTTCCAACTTCAACTCAGTTACGCTTAAGTTCAACATAAAATCTCCACCATTTAGTCCATAGTATTCATTACAGTTAACACATGATGATGGCCATAAACAGAGTCAAAATGTAGGCCAAAGATCAGAGTTAAGGTTCTCTAAGTGTTTTGTTTGTTTACTGGTGTTTCTTACCCTCCAGATGCAAACTGAGTAGACCTAAAGTGCTACTATAGAGAAAGTATCTGTCGTCAATGTACCACTATGTAAAACAGCAGGTCGCATAAGCATGGCTTCAGAAAGTGAGGTAAAAATAGGTTTGAGCTTTTGAGACATTACGAATGTGGTCCCACACTCGGACACTGGCATAACATCATGGTAATACTGGAGATCTTAAGGATTTACACAAAAAAGAACACCCTTCTACCACTATAGAGTTAATAACTTCCACTAATTCCTAGAACATAAACCAGGTCTAAAGCTATCTACACACTTTAAGTTACTACCTCTTGAACAGATGGGCAAGAAATTTCAAGAGGCACAGTTCTTAGCTTTGTTACTGTCCTGGTTTGAGCTAGAACAGAATGAATTCTCCATTCAGTGATTTTACTTTTCTGCTAAGTAACTGCACTTTCTGAAGTTAACAGTGTATTTTCTCAGACAGTATCTATTTCTAGAAGTTACAGTGCTTGATGTTTATAGTTCCACTAAGGGATGATATGCAGAAAGGCTCTTGCAGAAACCAAGATCGGTGCTAAATCTTCAGCACCATGTTGGGAGTGCAGTAGGTAAAAAGGTCCTAAGTATGTAAAAAGGTCTTATTTGTGGGGAAGAGCAGAAAAGATAGGTGACCCAAACCTGAACAACTAAGTAACATTCTATGTATGTCATATTCAGTATACAGCTGAGGGGTTACAAGGGTCAAGCCTCTTCTGTGGCTGCTGTCTGAGAAGGACTCTGCTCTCCTGCCTTCGATCTGTGAGTTCCTGAACGCCATTCCCAAATCCCATTCCCATCTGCTGCTAAGTCCAGGCTGGACTCTGCGTGAATTTTGTATTTTTTATACATCTGTATATCCCATTCTTATTAATATTACTTTTTGTTATTGTAACTGTTTATTAAAACAGTTTTAGTGGGGCCTTTTTCAACGCATGTGTCTCCCTGTTTTCTTTCTCTTCCCCTTCTGGGAAGGGAGAGGTGTTAATAGAGAACATTTGTCACTCATTTAGGGGTCAGCCCAGCCTTACACCTTGACAGTTATCCAGGGCAGGGGGGAATCACATTGAAATTTATCTTCTGGGAAAACTCACGGAAATAGAGCCAAACAATGAAAAATATATGCATACCAACACTGCTCAATCTTCCCAAAAGGAAAGATTTCCATTTGTATTCTAATGGCAGAGGTACACTGTGCTACAGCTCACCTCCTGCCATACAATAGGACCTAACTACACATGATCTTGTATTTTCAGACAGTACCAGAACTGGAAATCAGTGTGCTTCTTAGCATACACAATGACCCTACCTGGATCAGAGAAGCCCCAGGGAAATGTCTGGGAGCTGGTTACTATCATTACCTTGCTCATTCTCTCCCAAGGACAGACTCTTGTCCACAACAGAGTACTGGCTAGGTGAGTTATTTGTGTGGTTCTGTGGGGTCCACAGAGGTACCCATACAAAAAATTATATGCAACAGCAGATAGAAGGTCAAATAAGTATTCCCCAGGCCTGAGAGCAAGAGATCATAACTGTGCTTATGATCGGTGAGGCAACATCAGAAGTTTCTTGCCTCCCTGCCTGCAGACAGATTAGCAGCTCTTTGGCTTTGGAGACAGACTGCTCTGAACTGGAGCTCTTCAGATCTGGAGAAAGCAACTCCAGGCTCTATTCATCTGCAGTTCTGTATCCATTTGCTGCATCAAACCTCTGCTTGTAAGCATCAATGACACCTAAAGGCAACAAAAAGAGAAAATTAAGTACACAGAGAAGATCTGCAGCACCTTGCAATGCAGAGACCTGCAGAAGGCAGCTTCTGTGCTGAGAGTGCCACAGACTTTTTTTCCCTTGGCACCAAGGAATTTTTTTGTGGAGTTAAATGTTCTACCAGTTACATAATTCCAAATGCTTAAACTTCTATTTGCTTAATTTTAATCTTTCTGGGAAGTAGCCTACAATACATAACTTTTACACATGGTGCTCAATCTTGCCATCAGTTATCCATAAGTAAGTTCTATATTGATTTCCTGCTATGAGAAAAAATTATTCCCACACATCACAAATTGCTTTGCAATCAAAACAAATCACTTGGAAGAAGGTGAGATCCAACAATAAAGAATTCTAAGTAGCACACTGTTAACAAGTTACAAAAAAAATGAAAGAAAACAATGCCTCAACAAGCAGTTAGGCCCCAAATTGCTTGAGAAAACTAATCAATACTGCTTGGGGTCTTCTCCCCCCTCCAACTTGCATCAAGGTGTGCTCCTTCAGGTAGCAAAAATACCTCATGAAGTAAACTGCCTTAAGAAGTATCAAACAGCAGTTCTAACAGTGCAGTTAATTTTTCATGTTTCGTTTCACATTAGGTATATTAATTTTCATCTAATCAGGCTACATCACTTCTGAAGGAGCTTTTAATATTGACTTTTGCTGTACTTTAAACATACTTCTTGACAGAGCATGCTTGGTCAAACCATTCTGCTGGGCAGCACTATGTGTTTAATAAGGAAGTTTCTATTTGCATAATTTCTCACTCACACCTTCCCTGGACAATTGGCTCCCAGCGCAAGAATACCACTCAACTACAGAATGAGAAGAATTTCCTTTTTTAAAAACAATCAAAAGCGGGGACGCTAAGGTGCAACTGCACCAAACACGCAGAGCTTTCAGTAAGACACCAAGAAACAGTTTCTAGTAGTTCTGCAAGTATCCTGAAAACATTGCTGGATCAAAGCATAGGACAAAGGTTTATCAGCCTCCAGGCTCTGAAGGCCCAAACATGAAAATAAGTCACTGGATTTCAGGGCAGACAGACAGACTGATCAACAATCAATTGACATGGTCAAAGTTTCACCATGCACAACTTTCAGACATTGAAATCCACCCCAAGTACCACCAACTATCACCAGATTACAGCTTAATAACCTTTGTGGTGGTGGTGGTTTTCTATTTAAGTATCGGCTGCTAAAATAAAAGGTGAAAAAGTTCTCCTGTCATGTAGTGAAGAATCCTCTTGCTGAAAGGAAGATGCCTATGGCATAAAGGTGTCATTGAGGAACTACTCGCACAGTTCTGCAGATTACAGCACAATCTGGTTCTCTACTGCTCAGGAACTGCCTACAAAAGCAGAAATACACACTCGCATCATTTCCAGAGCAATGCATAACTACCACATAGCCAAGTGGAGTCTGATCTAAAGACCTGTCTTATCACACCATGTCCTTCCCACCTGACTTAAGAAAGAAGCAATGGGCACTGTCTATGACCTGGACATGAAGTTTTTAATTCTGAGCAGTCTTCCCTTTGTCACTCACAAATTAATAACTGAATCAGCTGTGAAGAAATCAACATCTTAAGACACAGAAAGTCCACCCACTATTCATCCTTTAACTCTGAATGAGTCAGTGGCTAAAAATTAAGTTCACCTATCACAGTCAAATACCTGCAGCCCAACACCACCGATTCTGCCAGAAACTTTAGAAACAGGCAATTTCTTGCCGACAGCAAGCGAGGGACAGAGGTTTGCTTTTATTGCTGCACTTCTTTGGAGAGCTCAGCATCAGTGACCCTGAGCTACTTTCGCCATTCTAGCAATGAATGAGAGATGAGCAGTTCATGGAATAGCTCAAATCCCTCCTTAAAGGTGGTAATCTGGATCTTAAGCAAAGGGTTGCCCAAAACTTCACATTGCTATTCAGCATGACCAGGCAAAGGCTGATAGAACGTCCACCGCAGATGCACACCTTCAGGTGACCGCATAGCAAGGGCTTGTGGTTCACGACTGCTCGTATCCCTTGCTGATATGAGCAGCTCTTCATATGGTGGCTGCTTCTGAAGGCTACTCCCATCTAGCTGGGAAGTCCTATGCTATGAAGTACTGCAGCAGATATGAGCGCACAGTATTAGCTGATAAAATATGCTTAAATGCTGTGCTTGAATTTTTAAGAAGTCTAACTTTGATAACCAGCACTATGGTACTGATAACCTACCATTTAAACAAACATTCAGGGGGACTTGTTTTCTGCTTCAATTTATCAAACGAGAGAGTTACAGGATTAGCAACTGAAAACAGAGCCCATTGAACTGTTGAACCAGCTTTTAACAGCAGCAGCTCCTTGTCAAGGAGGTGCAAAGAGAGCACTTTCCCCATTTCAGTTTATTCATCTAGTTCAACAAGGCAGAGAGAAAAGGTTGTATTCCCCCAAGAATAAGCAAGGTGCCAAAAGGCGACATTACTGGCTCCATGAGCACAAACTAAGCATTTGTATTCTCAATCAACCATCACTGACAATTTCTTTATTAAGGCTGCATTAAACACAGGTTTTCCTCAAACTATTTATACTTGAGCTTAACTATAAGTCTTTGTACTTTCACTCCAGGTCCTACCCTCAAACCACACCTCAAGTGGAAGAAAATTCCTAATCACCACAAAGTTTAAAAAAGTTACATCCTGTAATTGCGCATTTCTAATCCTGCTTACCTCATTTTAAGAAACTAAAAATACAAAATGAGATGAAGCTAAGTATTCCATCAAGCCAAGAAATCTGAAAAATAAATCAGATGCTGATTTGAACTAGTGCTCACTTTGCATATATTAATATATCATAGAAGTCACCCTACCAAGTAAAGCTTAAGGTATTAATCTTATCTCTAAACGATTCAGTGAGCAGAGTCTGTAAGTCAAGTCTAACACAGCTAAAGGTTTGCTGGAAGGCCCAATACAAAGAAATACATGAACATCACTTCTCAGGAAGGCTCCTTCTTAAGGACAGACTGTGAGTCTAAGACCACTCTTTCAGTGGCTCAGAAGTTAGGATGCGTAACCAAAGATCAAACACTACCAAAACAAAGAACACCACGCATGCCTCTGCTTGCACGCCTCTGCTCGTGGCAGAAAGAGGAGACAAACACAACATATGACAGACAGACTTCAGCCATGCCACTTGAATGGAATCCCTCTTCTGTGGAGGGCTGAAGGCATCGTGGGAGCTTAGTCTCCCAGTCTCAAAGTATCACAGGATGGGTCAGAAGAATTTACAAGAAAGGCACAGGAGTTCAAGGGCATCAAATACCCGAAAAGTTAGCACAGTCATAATACTGAGGTAAGGCAACTAGAAACCTTGCCGATAGCTACGCATCCCCAGTTTATTCCACAGGCTGCTTCAGCTTCTTTCCAGGAACAATTACATAGTCCAGGCAGCTCTCCAGCCAAACAAAAATATTTTGACCCATTATGATTTCTTTGAAAAAAAATGGATGAGTAATGTAAGTGCAGGAAGAGGTTTGCAAGCCATCTGGATGTAAAAATGACCTAGTTACCAACCAAAGACTTGATCAACTTCCTGAATAAGTAATAATGGAGGTGAGTCTAAGAATATACCTATCACACCTACATGAGTAAGCCTGCCAACTTATTACAAAAGGCAAGCCTCGTGCCAGAGCCTACCCTTCCTCCAAAACAATGAGGCAAAACTGAACATGATTCAAATCTATTATTCCCCAAGCTACAGGTTATTCTGATTTTGTGGAACAAAGCTCTTAATCCTTGACCTAGAGAGGCCAAGAGGCACTGAAAATGCATGTTAGCCAAGCAAAGAGATCATACAAAATTTTTTACAGTTTGGACAGAAGTCACAGGGCATGAGATGGGAGACACAGAAGCCACTACTAAACCAGTTAATTCTTGACAGAAGTGAGGTGAAGAGGACAGTATTTTGCCAGAAATCAAGCAAACATCAAGTGCAAAGGGTTGTGCCCCATGCAACATATCTTCTGCAGGAACTATTATTTTTAATTGCTTCTTTTAAGAAAAAAAAAGCAATTCCTCCTCCAGTTGTTTTGAAAATTTAAGTCTGCTCCCTTCAGTTCCTTTCTGGGACAGCAGTGACAGATTTCTTGCCTGCTGTACTTACAAGAGGGGAAATAACAACCACAAAAGTTTTTTTGGATTAACAGGAAGGTTAAGAGAGGAATTGAAAGCATTTATCTACCTTCATCAATTATCTGTTGCCATAGACCTTTGAAGGCTGCCCTCGAAAAGTTTGGAGGGAAAGAAAATGTAAACGGGGGGGGAAGTAATGAAAAACAGTCCTAAAGCCCACGAAGCTTTTAGGATAACACAGCCTTTATCCTACATTAGTCACCCTACACCGGATGCTCCTGCACGATGTGAGGCTGCGAGAGATGGATGGGAAAACCCTTACTTTAAAATAAATAGCCACGGACCAGAGCCAAGCAGACGACTTGGGGTGCGAGGGAAGAATCTGCACCCTATCCCGAGGCACTTGCCTTCCTCTGGGACAAAAC
>JAAGNO010012801.1:0-26650 GCA_033439905.1 Ceryle rudis | reverse complement strand
CTTCCCTAAGGTTGTGCCTTACTTAAGAGTTGGGCATGGACCTCGTGAGCAGCAGAAGCTCAGATAGAAGCCTGAGTTTTCACGAAGCAGGTGAGTGAAGCTAAAGAGACTTCAGGATGTCCAGAAATCTCACTCAGCACTTCCCACACTTTATGAAGACATTGCCTTAAGATGTAGCAGGTAATTATAAGTCTGCAAGAACATTGTTGTTTCTTGGACAGGTAGGTTTTTTGCATCCATTTAACATTCCTAATCCCCTGCAGCTGAACTATCTTGGGTGAAAGCTCAGTGAAATGTGTGATACAGAAACCCTTGCTCCACCAGCAACTACCAGCCCTGCAGGTGCGGTACCACTGCAAGAGTGCAGTGCTGTGCTCATTAGCTCAGCTGTGGCACTGAACTCTCCTGCCAGAGAAGTCAGCTGGTATCCCCTTGCCCACAGTGTTGGGTGTGTTTAGGTCAAGGGTTTTTCAATTTTTATTCTAATTTTTTGTTTACTCGAAGAAAACTTTGCAGGGAGAGAGCTAAGGTACAGTGTATCCATGTTTTCTCAGTAAATACAAGCAAACAAGGGAGTGACTGACAAGTGATAAAGGTGTACATGAGAGCTTTTCAGTTCCAATTAACAGTACTGGAAACTCTGCACACTACCAGACAAATACTTCTGTCATAGATCCAGCACAATATTGGAGAAGGATTATTGTGAGGGACATGGTTGTTGTATGTAATGTGTCCTTTGGTTTTCTTCTGTGGATTTGCACATTTCTGAAAACAAAGCACATTTTTTTCTGCAAGTTGTCAGCAGGAAGTTAAACCACTCACGCCACTGATCTTTATGGTACAGCAAACCTCTAGGAACTAGAATTTAGGGCTGGCCACATGCCTGACCTCCTTTTTACCCTGTTGCCAGTTGTCATTTAACCATCTTCCCCTCTTGTCCTCTGAAACAAATTCCCTTAGTTTCCATGTTGCTAGCCTTCTGCTGCAGACGTTTTTTGTCCACTCCATCTCCCTGTTGGGCCTGTCTTGTTTCTCCTGCTGGACTCCCTGATGTCTCAGGGCAGCAGTTGCTCCTGTGTCTCATCCTCTTCAAAGGACAAGTTGAACCTTGCAGTTCTGTAGGAGACTCATAACAAGAAGTGGTGAAGTTGGGCTTGATCTTACAAAGTGTGTGAGTAGAGCCTGCCAAAAATCCACCTTTCTTGCAGGCAACAAATCCAGTAGTGGCTCCCACAAATTTTTTGTCTTGGCTGCTGGAGACATTTTTGTCCTTTTAATTACAGAAGTCTGGCTGATGCCTTTATGCAGCTATTGTAGAGCTCTCCTGAAAGCAGGATGACCATTTTTCACTGACATCCCATGGACCCATGGGGTTTGTTCCCTCAGTTTGGGCTCTTTTGTTCCTGTCATGTTCTGCTTTTCTGAAAAGCTCAAAAAAGCCAAATGGTTCCTGTTTTCCTACTCCAAAGCTAGGCAAGATTGTGGAGTCAATTTTTCTTTGGCATGTATACACCTTTGTTCAAAAATTGGCTTGATTTCACTGGCAAGGGGATCTATCTTTCAGCCAAGCTTCCTAAAACATGATGATGTTTAGCTAAATGGTCCTCTGTTGAGATTTGTAAAGGGCTCTGAGAATTCCAGCTTCTAGCAAATTTACCTTTGGCTCGGTCTTGCGTGCCTCTGAGTAGCACCGAGTCCCATCCCTGTGTCCCCCGTAGCCGTTCCTCAGGAGTGCCTTTCTCCTTCCCATGCCAGAATTGTACTCGTTCTACATGCAGATGCAATGGTGTAACACTGGATTGTCAGAGATACAAATCTAATAGGAGCTGACTTTGGGAATGAATAGGCTGTTATCTAGAACTTGATAAGAGCTGCTTGTCTAGTAAGGAATTAAGTGAGAGCCTGTTGCCTTGATGCTGAAGGACTTACTGTGCTTTTATTCCCAGCTCCATAAAACGAGAGGGAAGGAAGAAGGGAAAGCAATGTAATCAGTAATCACGGTCAGCGGCCACAGTGCATTGATTTGTTACACCAGTATAGTCCTGCTTATAGCCTGTAGACCTCAAAACATCTACAAATGATCATTTGTGGTACTGTAACACCATCTCAGTTTGAAGCTTGGTTACCACTCTGAAAGTTAGATCACTACTGAGAAACAGTAGTTTCTGTGTATCCTGGGAAGCTGTGTACTCCCTGAGCTTTGAAGTAAGCTGTGTTTTTTTTATGCCTCACCAATGTTATCTGCTGTGAGGAATTTTAATTTGAATTAGAGCACAGAAAAGCATCAGCTGAAATTCCTTTAATAAAATATGTATTTCAGATTTGACTTCAGACTAAGTAGGATGTAGCAGAGTTTAACTAGGCGAAGGGGAAGTGGTGGTGGGGGGCAGGGGCTGTTAGAAGGACTGGGATAAATTGTCATGAAACATTTTGTTGGGAGGAAGACAGAAAGGCTTGTGTCTTTCCAGGAACCAAAAATGTCTAGCTTCATCTCTTGTTGACTGTTCTACGTACATCAAATGGAGCCGAGGCCTACCTGCTTAGATTAAAAAGCAGAAAGTGGCTTTAATTTTTTTTTTTTATGGCAGCTGTTCTTAATGCTGTTGTGCATATAAGGATGACTGTCTAGTGTGAGCCCAGGAAGGGAAAGCTCAGATTTCTTTTGCATACCTCTGGGGAGGGGAGACTGCCTCTAGCAGGATGTTCACCCAGTGTGGTTGGGTGGCAGACGGATGGCAGGGTTACCTGCACAGGCTTGTCAGAACAGTCTCCCACCCCTTGCAGTGCTTTATTTGGGCTAAAATGTTTTGCCTTATTGACTTGTTAGTGCAGGCTGAACGATAGACCATCATTACAATGATGCGGCTTTCCTGTACCAGCTGGGCAGTCACTTCATGGCACCACGCTGTGCTGGGGACACGCAACCTTGGATGTCGAAGCCCTCTGGAGTAGGGACAGTCCTCATTCCCTCTGCATAAGGGACTCTACAACCTGCTTGCTCCTGGAAGTGCTGCTCCAGCAGAGGACAGCCTTTCTTATTTCATGGAGGAAGGATGAAGTAGAGTCAGCTAGTGGGACTTGTCATTGTCCTAAAGAGGTGGTTCTCAGCAGGAAGGTTAGAGCTCAACTTTGAGGCACAGAGAGGAACAGAGCCCTGCATCTGGGGCCAGGAGTTCCCTTCCAGCAAGGCAGGACAATCTGTGGCTTGTCTCGCTCTTCCCCTGTGCCAAAGCCACGGCTCCTCTCTTGCTCTGCTGTGCTGAGGCTAGACCCTATGAGCTGCTGAGACTTTCTGGTTCCTGCTCTGCGCCCACCCTGCATTCGCTGGTCAGCAGCTGAGTGCCACGTCCACCCCACTGGAATGCAGGTCCACTGCTCAAGCCTGCGAGATTTCATCTGCAGAGCTTGACATCCTCCTGGTTCTACTTCTCAATCCAGCATGTGCGTGAAAAGCTGAACTGCTGTTGATCACCAATTATGCTGTCACAGATTTAAGTCATGAAAAAGGATGATAAAAATTCAGTCATCTGCATTTTTATACCCTAATCTTTCTCTTCATAAATAAGACCAAAGTGCATGTTATCTAATGAATTTTATTTGTTAATCACTTGGATAGCTGGAATATTTCTTCCCCTTGGGTTATATGTATATAAATGAAAATATTGTTAGTGATTTCACAAAATGGTAATTCAGAATAATGGAGAGTTAATCCTCTTTTCATTAGCGAGCCACTTCAGGACATACACTGTGGCAAATTACACTGCATTTTAAGTCGTTCTCAAGTGCTATGCACTAGAAAGAAAACATTAAACTATTTTTGCATTGATAGAAGTAATTGTGTAGCTAATTTGGATAAGCAGCATGCATTAGGCACAGCAAAGGAATCTCTTCTTTATGTTCACTATCCACTCGACAGCTGCCAAATGAAATTTCTTATAGAGCTCTTCAGTTTTTCTGGTGTTTTCTTGGTTTTGTTTTTAACAAAACAGGGAGAGAGGAAAGAAAATGCAAGGAGGGGAAAACAAAAATCTGCTGTTTATTCAGAGAGTGAACACAGTCTGTGGCTGCAGTACAGGGATATGGCAGTGAAAGATTTCCTTTCTGCACCTTGTTCTGAGTCCCTTGAACTACTCAAATTAACCCAAAATTTCCAGGAAAGCCCTGGGAAGTCACAAAACATAGTGGCTTGTTTCTAAATTTATTCAACTGGAGGGATGTGCTGCCCTCAACCCAAAATTTGTAGAACATTAGTTAGTGCTTTTGGAAACATCAGTCATGAGCTCTACAGTTTGGTAATCCCACAGGGGGTGGTGGAACTGAGGTTCATTATCTAGAGGTGAACGTCAGAGCTTTAGTGGTGGTGTGTGCATTTCTAATGCTACTTTTCCAGATGTGGTGAAAGTTTCTGAGTACTTTGAGACTGAAAGCTCTAAGTCATTCTCTACATAACCAAATACTATATTTCTTAATATTTTTGGCTCAGTATGCTCTGCTAGCCTTAGCATTGTGTATAAAGACGGCAAACAATTTGGCAAGTTAATTTGGCCTGGGAGTTAAAATCCAGGTCAGCTGTAAGGGGTGGGGGGGGGAAGGGAAGGGGGGGAGGAATCAGATATGCTTAGAAAAGGATTTCATTTGCCTTTGTCCTTTGCAAGGACTGATGTACCCTTTCCTTTTCTGCACCCATCCTGATACAGGGAGGTTAATCACTGCTGTTGTCCCAAGCGTATGTACTGTGACTGCCACTTTATAGCTGTGTTTGTGAGCCTAAAGCTACAGATCCCCAATAAGGTCAGAGCCCAATGGTGTTGGTATAAACATGCAATGAGAAAAGCTAAACAAATAAAAGTTGGGAAAAGAAATGGAAACAGAAGACAATTTTCCTCACTCTTTCCTTCAGAAGGAACAACTGTAATCCTGCTAGCTATTCTGTCCTGCTTGACATGGGGCACAAGGCTTCCTTGTCTTAATGCCTGCTTCAGTCTTTCTTCATGTGGCATAATAGTTTAAATTCTTCAACACCCATGTTTCCTGCTCTTGGGAGTTCTAGACCATATGACATCAATCACTTGTGCTAGTGGGGCTCTTAATGCTGGCTTTATTAAATTTAATTTGGTGTGCACAAGTGTAGCAGCCTTGGTCTCGTACTCGGAGTTGTCTAAAAGTAAATTCTCCCTGAAAATGCCAGACAATTGTAGATTCTTCTGGTTTAGCTGGGAGCTGAAGTTTTTCAGCATCCAGCAAACACACAAACGTATAACTTACTTGTAAATGTGGAGGCAATTTATAATCTTATTCCTTTTTTGACACTTTAAGATTTTGCTTCTGACCTCTTTCCTCATGACAGTTCTGTAAAAGGACTGGAGCTGTGACATCTTAAGGGAGGGAAAGAAAATTACTAAAGCAGACTACTATCTATCTGGCAGCCATGGGCCATTCATAAGTCAACAGGAGTAATGGCATTTTCGGTAGACCTTGAGCCCACACCAGTGCAATAGGAGATAAACATGGTGCCCTTGAAATTAGTGGTTTGATCCTCAAGTCCGAGGACTGAATTTATCTACTGCCATGAGCACTAAATTTGAAAGAACAATAGTGGATAAAAAACTAGGAAATATTTTTTTTGCATGAAGAGGTTGTTGCTGAGATTCTTTCTTTTTTCCCTTTCCCCCTTTTTTTTTTTTTTCTGATGTTTCCTGGAGAGCTGACTTATTTCAGTGTTTTAATTTGTCAGGTAGAATTCAACACCACTGAAATCAGAGGACAGCTCTCTTCCAGAGGGTCCAAACCTGAGACCTGGGCTTCCAGACAACTGCAAAAATAATGTTTTTATTTTTATTCTTCCCATTTAATAATTACCTTAGGTAAGACCTTCATGGAGAAACAGTGTCTGTTAACAAGTGTGTACAAGAGAGGGAAGTACCTGAGAGAAGGTCAGGATAGAGAATAACAGTTCTCTTACAGTTTTGAAAACGTGCAAAAGGCTTGAATCCAGTTTAGTAACCTGTCTCCAGGAAAGTACTCTCAGTACTAAAGGCAGACCAAAAATCAGATCTAATGACTGAGGGTCTTAAGAAATAGTGAGGGAGGATCTAATTGAGTTCCTGAATTCTTAAGAAATGTTCTGTTCTTCTATTTTCAGCCAGCATGCCAGGTACATGCCTCCCTTCAGGGTGAAAAAGTTTTTACCCTTTTTGAGTATGACTAAGCAGAGAGCTGTTTTATAAACTGGAAAGTTCTTGCAGAAGCCAGTGCACATGCTGTCTGGAGTGCAGTGTTTGCATGTGGGAGGAGGGTAAACACTGCTTTGGTTTTTAAGCTTTTCATGACTCAAAGTACATCTGAGAGTTGAGAGTTGGTTAGCTGCACTAACAAAAGCTTGCCTTGTCAGATGATTTAACTAAATGAATTTAAAATGGTGCTCCCTGATATGCCATCCCCATGATGTTTTACTTGGACTCCAAATGCTGACAATAGCTGTGAAAAGCTGTATGCTTTCCTGGGTAATGTGGCACTTGCTGCACCCTAGGGTACTGCAGTGAGGTAGGGTATTGCAAAGGTTCCTTAGGTGGTTTTTTATCCCTAACACTAGACAAAAAAATTAGTTTTGTACACATACTTCTTGGGAGGGAAGAGGAGTGAGTACTTAAAATATTTTTTCTCTGAAGGAGCCCAAAAAGAATTAAGCAAAGTGTTGTACATGCAAACTGGAAATGCCTGGGGTACCTGCAGTATATTTAAATGAGGAATAACACAATCCGGTGTTCCTTATTCCTGTCCTAGTCTTCACCAAAAACTATCATTTACTTCAGTTCCTTTATTTTACTCTTGCATTCTTATGCTTGAAGCGTTCAGGGACTGTAAAATAGCTCTTCCAATGCATTCATCTTCAAACAGTTTAAAACCAGAAGAATTGTAGCCTCTGCACAATTATTTCCCAGACCCTCCTGCTGTGAATATTCAAAACTAACCAACTATTTCAATGAATTTCTAAGCCACTGATGGCTTTTTAAAAACTTATTTTTGCCCTCATTCTTTATTGTTGACTGAACTGGTTAATTTAAAACAGATTAAGCTGAGATGTCATTAAATATTATGAGAGTGCCCAAAGAAACTTAAAACACAGCATCATCTGAGGGAATTGTAATTCAATTGGAAAAGTTAGATTTGACTGGAGGGTGGAGCAATTATCAAAGAAAAAGCAAAATATTCTGGGATGGATGTTACAAAAGCTTGAAAAATTGCACTTTTATTCCTAACTTTTAAATTGAAATTATCTGTACGATAAATACAGTTTTGGCACCTCATTTCCTATTTTATGATGTCATTTCTGTAAGGTGATCAATTTGTCTTTAAAAAATTATAAAAGTACAAATTCTCTTTCTGAAGCCTCTTTGACTCTGCAATAGTTTTGAGCTTTTTGTTTTTCTTTGCAACAAGTTTATGAAGTTATCAGTCAGTTAACCTTAGAAAGTTTGCCAGCTTTCAGTCCTGTCCCTGGCCTACTAAACTAGGTTATAAAAGGAAGAAAAGGAGCACAAGTAGTACAGCAGAAAATGTATATTGCTTGGCCTTACCTGTAAGCTTATGTGGGTGCTCGAGGTAGCTGGGTCCTGTCAAGTGCAGCAGAACGACAAAAGTAATCTTACCAACTTTGCAAGTAGAGTCTATTTTTAGAGGTGGATTTGCTGACTCTGACCTTGAGTGTTACCCACTCCAGAGAATGATCTTTACATCTGCTGGTAAAACTGTTCCCTGATGTGACCTGAAACATTAAACCTGGCAATGTAGTTACCTAGCCTCGGCATGACTAAGATAATGTGATGCCTGCATGTCAACTATAATAAAACAAAACTCATCTTTTCTTGTCCCCTTGTCAAGCCCGACGCTGTGTTTGCTGCTGCATGTGAGTCAGCAGCATTGCACTGCTGTTCCCTGTCATGCTGTGCACAGGTGATTCGGCACTGGCACAACAACAGGCAATGGGAGAGGTGACATCCTGACAAGATCCTCATCTCTTGTGTGTGCACCACAAGGAAGCCACTTTTCCCTACCTACTGTCTTGGTTGTCTTTAGTACTGCCACTCTCAGTATCTATTTGACTTCTGAAATGGTTTTCTCTGCTAAGAAAGTGATGGGGTGCTCGGCTCTGGTGACATAGGCACAGGTCACCAAAAAGAGGCAGATGTACACTCTGTAACCTTTGAAAAATTCCCTACTTCCCTAAAAAGGTTTGCTGAAAAGCTCCATGCCTTCTATTGAAGAAAGTCTAAAACCCTCTGTAGTAAGCCATGGCCAGATTCTTCAGAGATCAAATCTGGGATCCTCACTGTCAGAGCCACACCTTTTCCACTGAAACACTTCACTGCAGGAGTGGTGACCTTCATGTCCCTCAGGGCTGTTTACTAGAGGGATCAGTGGTCACACCTGTGGAACTAGTACACAATATCTTCTAGCCAAGCATTTGTTCTGTTGCAAACCATGCCTCAGTGTTGCCAATTTGGACAACTTCATTAGGAATATTGAGATTTTGGTGTTGCTGGAGTCAGGCTTACAATGACATAAGAAACTCCAGCTGTCATTTGAGTACTGATATTTCTCAGGGGAAATTCATTAGATCCATTGCCTTCTGCCAGGGAGTGGAAGAAGGAGGCCAAGAGATCAGTCAGGACAAGCTCATGATAGGGGAAGTGGCCCACTAGTTTCTGCACTTGCTTTCTGGAGCCTCCCAGCCCTGTCTGTTGAGATGACCATCTTGGAAATGAACTGTATGCACTACTTGCCTGTCTTTGTGGCTCATAGTGCTTCCTGCTGTCACGCTAGTGCATGCCCAAAGCAGCCAGTTGTTGATAAATACTCAGTGCAGAACTATTTTCATCTCTTGCAAGAACAGAAAGAGTCTTCTGTGAATGCACATGCCTGTGCCTGACCAAAGTTTCAGGTTTTTTTTCCACAAGTATCCAAGTCCCATGGTAGGTGCCATTAATTTTCAGTGGGACACAAGTTCCTGAGTATGTCAGTTATTTTTAATGTCACTTCAGATCCTTCCACCACCTTTGTCATCCCTTGTCTGTTCAAAAGATAGAAGTTCATCCCAGAAGGACCAGGACCAGACTTGGTCATGGCCCGTGGATAATACTGCAGTACTGATGTGAAGTAATAACAAACCATTTCAGTTCAAGTTCTGGGCAGTGGATCTGCTGCTGTTTCATGCTCACATCATCACTCTAGCCAAGTTCCATTATTTCAGAGCAGCCAAGCTCCTCCCTGACAATTATTCTGATAGATGCTCTTAAAATGAGAAAGAGCTTAGATGTTAGAAACCCGCTGTGCCTTACAAGTTACCTTGGAAGGTTGTTGTGCAAATTAATTCTGTACTGATAACAGAGAAACTTTGTGGAAAAGGAGATACAGACTCCATATAACAGAAACTAGCAGTGGTTGTTTTATTTTTATCCCCGCAGGCAACCCACTGTGTGGGAATAAGGGTAAGATGATACACCAGAGCAGCAGTTCTGGTGAGAGGAGACTGCTCTGTAAGGTGTGCAATGGAAGGTCTGTGTGCCCTGAGTGTCATGGTGCAGGGATAGGCAGTAGGCTGTTGCTTCTGTTGGGCTGTCACTCCACAAGGTTGTCTTTCTGATGTGAATATTTTGTGTTGTAGTGTTTTTTCAGGATGGCATTTTGAGTTCCAGGTTGAAACAAAGGTATTTGTTCTGACAGCCAGGCAGACAAAGAGTACAAGCCCTTGCACCCCCTTCTCCATGAGGTCACAAGAACAGTAGGGAGGGATTGTTCACCTCCTTGGAAAAATGTTCTATTTTGGGCACCAGTTGTATGTGTTTCCATTAGTTCTGTTTTGATAAGTTAAAAAGTACTAGCTGCTGTGATGTTTGCAGAGTGGCCAATGACTTTTGAGTGCTTTGGAGCCTGGACACATAGGAAACACAGCAGGAAGGCTCTTGTTTTGGAAGATGTAAGCACCTGCCCTCTGGAAAGTTGAATGGTTGCCTTGGGCGCCTAAAAGCAGATGTTTGCCACATTATTGGTCATTTCTGAAAGTCTTGGCTAAGCTAACAGTGCTTTGAACATGCAGATCACTCCCATTTCCCAGAGCCTTGCATGCATTCTTGTTCAGCCTGCAGGTCCCTGCTCTTGGTGGTTGGCTCTTCTGTGCAGTCACCCATTGGCCCCCTGTGCCTGTCTTAGCAAAACAACTGTACCAGCCCAGTCCCAGAACATGACCTTGGACAAAAATTATTCCTCTATTTTTCGTGTGGATTCTGAAAGTGGCAAAGGGCCGACCAAGAACAGTGCCAGGCGCTGTTCAGATACACGATAAAAGGCAATTCCTAGATTTGAGAGTTGAAGTTCTAGATAGAAGAGATAAAGGCTCTGACGAGAAAAAGGACGACACCCAAGCAGAGTGAGCAAGACTGTGGCCAAAAAAATGCTACCAATCAGCTTCCTAGGTGGTGGTTTCTGTGGTGGAGTACGGAGCTGTGTGGGAAGGGTGAGAGCTAAAGTCCCATTCATGGGGGAAGGGGTGAGAAGGGGAGAAAAACCTCAAAACCTTTTTTTTTTTTTCCTTTTTTTAAAATAAATTCTTAGGAGTGAATTTCTTCCACAAGTGCTGCGTAAAGAAAAGGAGAAGGGATAAAACTGATAGATTTCTGGCCAGACCACACTAGAGGTACAGTTGGAAAAATCTGACACTCTGTTTTGTAAGGCTTGAAATTTTTATGTTAGGTTAAAATAAAAGCTTTGAGTTAAGTTCTGCTTTAGAAAACCTCCCTCCCCCATTCCAACCTGGTGAACTGAAAGATTTCCTCTTTGCTACAATATATGCTATTATTTGGAAAAGCTGTTTTTTTAACAATTGTATGGGAAGAATAAGTATATAATTATGTAAGATTGTCCTAATGTACATTTGCAGCTGTACTGAGATACTAAGAGCATGCAGAAACCATTATGTTTCCAGTTGTTTGGCAAAAGTTAGGAAACCTTATATATATATTTTAAAGTTAACTGTAAAGTAAATCCAGATGGTTCTCTCTTGCACAGACAAGCAGTCTTCAAACTAGACATATAGCTGTAGCTTGGCTATAACTTGCTTTGATTGCTGCAGATAGAGAGAAATGTTTTAAATGACTGTGCACACTCCTCACAAAATGCTGCGTGCCCTTGATTCTTGCTGAAGTCAACTGGCATTTATGCAGCACTACATAAAACTTGTTTGACAATACCTTGCGTGCATGATTTGGGCTTTACTTGTTTAATTTCTCTTTATACTGAAGTATTGCTTAATGGCCCCCATCAGGGGTTTGGGCTCTGCTGAGGCAGGCATTGCAGACCCATAAAACAAAGATGACAGTTACTACCTTATGTAACCTACCATTTGAGCTTGAGTTTGTTGTTCTTTCTTTGTCTCCTAGTTAAGGATTACCAGAAAATACTGGTTGTATCCTTATTTTTGATTGACTTATTCAGAGTTTTATTTGATTCTTTAATAAGCATTGTCTGTTGCGTTCATTACTGTATCTCAGCTAGATGTCAGTTGTGCTAGCTTCTATCAGGAGGGCAATCAGAATTATGTTGACTCACAAGACCATTCTGCAAATCAAATGAAAGGGGCAGCTTTTCTTCACAAGGCAAGGATTTCACTGTCTGAATATTTTAAGTCAACACATTAGGGGTGTTGCTGTAATTCTCAAAATAGGGGGAACTGAAAGGTATGTCAGAAATTACAGACTCATGGCATGTTACTTATGTTATTTTTTTAGTCAGTAAGCAAGTGTTCTTGTAAATGACAGTTGATGTTGTTTGTCCAAGTAGTAAAACAGGTAGAAAACTGTTTTATGAGCTTCTTAGGTAGTATCGTCTGGAGGGTAACCCGGTATGAGTCAAATTTACTGGCTGGTGCATCTCTTGCTACATCTCTGTCAGGGCTAAAAGCCCACCAGTAATGACTGTGTTTATAAGACAGTATTTGAGGCTAGGGACAAAGCAAGCTCCCTGGGAGCTAGGAAGGAAGGACTCCAGTCATGAATGAGGTTCCCTGGCCTTCTCTGGGCGTGTCGGGGGAGGCTGGGGCTGAGGCACTGAAAGGAGTTTTGTTCACTGTTCTGCTTTTTCTCTTGCTGTCAGCAGAAAAAAACATACTGGGAGATTTGTGTTGAAATGGAGTATAGATCCAAGGCATGTGGAAGGCAAGGGTTGAGGGCTTTCTTGTAACCTCCTCTTACCAAAGAATGTTGGGAACAGGAAAAGCCTGGGGCCCCAAACTGCTTACCCCCCTGTTCCTCAGTTGATGCTAAGAGAAGGCCCTATCAGAACACCTACCAGAGAAATCCTCTGCAGGGAGAGAGCATTAACCAGTGACTACATCATTCTGCGCTGCGCGGGATGTCCTGACTTGCTCCTTGCATACAAAAATTGGGCACCTCCAATTTAAAATGCCTTACAAAGAAAATGGTATTGCCAAAATTCAAGGTGATTTTTGTCCCTAATATACCACAGTATTACACACAGGATTGTATTTAAATTCTCTTGGTGACATGTTGGGACACTGCCACAGTCTGTTTCTACTTTTATTGTTTACTGGAATAAGAATTTTTTTCTTCTACTTCTCTATATCCTTACTAACAGAGGGCTGCAGAGGTTCAACAAACGTGTGGTCCAACCTATTATCCCGAAGCACAGCATATTTTAAAAAATAAACAAAAATAATAGAGACTTGGTATGTAGCTGATCAGAAAGTTTTGCCCAGGCATGCTGAGAGCAGGTTTCAGGTCAGAGTAATCTCATGGTATACACAGTGCCAAGTTTAGACTTAAACAGAGCTGAGAGACAGAAATTGGGTGGATGTTTGTTGTCCTCTTGGTACAACACCAAGAGTTGCAGTGCTGTTGGCATTAGTCTGGTGTCCATACCACTGGTCAGTAGCAAATGCCTTAAAGGAAAGTATGTGAAATCTGTACTGCCCACTTATGGGATAAATTTTTCTGCCCCACAGAAAATCTGCTTAACCTCCCTACTCCAACACCTTACATAAGGCTTGGCGAGAAGCCTGAAGCATGAAGTATTATAGCTTTTCCAAAACTTTTTGATTTCTTCCAATGTAAATTGTCTCTGGTGGTGGTTTTTCTTATTTATGTGGCTATCCAATAGTCTCTTTAACTCTTCTGTGCTCTTTGTCTCCAAGTGTTCTGATAATGACTTCAACAGACTAAGTAATGATAGCTATAATTTACAACATTAACTGGTTTGAAATATGTCCTCTCTTCGTTTTTTCTAAGCAAGCTTGGGGAAGTTTGCCCAGCTATGGCTCAGGTGCAGCTGTACTGAGAACATCTGGTCCTGTGGTACCATATGGCTACAACCTACTGTTCATCCTCCTAGAAGTAATCAAGTACACTTCATGTCATAAAACCCCACAAAAGCAAAACAATGCCTCGTAATCCACCAGGAATGCTCCGTGCCACCTCAGGGCAAGTGCCTTTTAATGGCTTTTGCTCACAGTTTGATCATGTTCCAGGCTCTTTTAAACTGAGAACACCATAAATGTTGGAAATGAGGTACTCTATTTCAGGAAAAATACAAAAGCCAGACCAAGTAGTTCTGTGAAGTAGAAATAGAGTTGTTACACTATGAGAGATAGCAGGACTGCCTTAATAGAAGGCATTCAAGTGCAGCTGTTCATGGGTCTTAACTGGTGTTGGCCTATGGAACTCATATTTAGAAAGGAAATCGGGGAAAGCTAACATATGCCTGGGGACTTTGAAGTTGTTATTATCATCCACATGCATAAGAACGGGAGATCCTCTCTAGTCCAGCAAGTACTGAGAAATGAATGAGTTTGGCTGGCGCATACATCAAAGGTCTTCACTTGTAATTTGCTTAAGAGATTAAAAATGAAATATGAGGGAATTATTGAGGAAGAGCAAGCTGCTGTTTCTTTCCCCCCTTGCAGCAGGAAAGAACAATTGAGCATCTATTCTGGCTGAAAGTGATTACTGAAAAGCTTTCTGACAACCTTTGAGCAAAGCAGCAGTTGCATCTTAGTTTCAGTGACATCAAATAAGCATTTGATTTACTGACATCCAGTTGGACCTGTCCAGTGCCAAGGAGTGTCTTTGAGAAGCAAACAAACTTGATAAAGCTCTTTCTTTACAGAACCACAATCTCTAAAGCAATGCATTGCCAGACCATGAAATGTGCTCTACATTTTAGCTACCAGAAATGCTTTACTTTGAAAATAAACTAACAAAATCTAGTCACAAACATTTGAAGCTTGCTACTGTTCCCTTTGCTGTCAAACATGATTTTTACTGTGGTTTTTCAAGAGATTGAGTAACCACTAGGAAAGAGATGGTGTTGTCGGGTCATTAAAGCCAGGATTGGACTGGGAGATAGGGAAGCTTGATAACAGCTGTGATCTGGGACAAAGCTGACTGTGAATGCTCCTGAAGCAGAAGGAGAGAAGTGGCTTCTCTGAGCAGCCTCCGGTAGGAATGCAGAGTGTGGGAAACCTTTATTTTTTAGGGGTTTGAGAAAAAATTGTGATGAACTTTTGAAAGGAATCCAGAGATGTTGGCAGAAGTCTAAATCACATAAGTCTTCCCATTCTGTGTCCTCTGCTGTTGCTAAGTCGGAGATCTTGTAGAATGACTTGGAGCATCTGAATCAAGATCAGGTACCTTAAAAAAGAGCCTGGTGTTTTTTTGAGCTGACACAGGAATTGATGGGTGCTACAATCCACCCACCCTTATGACCCAAAATGGAAAATGCTGACTGTAGATAATTTCCATGCTCACTTCGATAGTTTCTTTGATAGCATAAAATTTGTTTTACTTGCTAACTTTATATTCAGCATATGCTTTAACGCTTTTTCTCCCCTTCACCACACAAACTCTCATTGAGTGTTCTTGATCCTCATAATCTCATTTAGTTTGGGGTTTTACCTGCCCTTTCATGTTCCAAAATGGGGAGTCGTAAAAAAAATTCTGGCTCTAACTTCATTGGACGTAGAGCAGAAGATCATAAGTCCAGCTCATTTCTTATTTTACGTAATGGAGGCACAAAGCAGGAGTAACAAAAATTAGTTCGTCTCTCAGTCAGAATTAATCAACTACATTTATGAGCATTGCTGCTCAAAAATAGTCTCCTTTTGTGAAACCAGCCAGTCTCTTCCACACCTTTCAACCCATCCAGGTAAACGCATTCACACTGAGAACTGTAAAGAAAGCTTTTAGTTCGACCCATTGCTTTTCCATTAAGATTCCAAAGCACCCACATTTCTCAAAGAATCCATTCAACATGTTTTACTCCAGCTGTTACAGATGCTGATTTCAGCATAAATTATTTATTA
Organism: Ceryle rudis; assembly: GCA_033439905.1. Lineage (NCBI taxonomy): Eukaryota > Metazoa > Chordata > Aves > Coraciiformes > Cerylidae > Ceryle > Ceryle rudis. Next base: position 11,280 of record JAAGNO010012801.1, on the reverse strand, counting down.
TTATTCAGGCCCCTGCATTTTTCTAACTTACAGTGAAGAGACAACCTATTTTTTAAAAAAGAACATTAACGCAGAGGATTTTCATGTGAACAGCAACAGCAGACCCGAGAACATCTCCCTGTGCCAGAGAGAAGCAAAGAGGTGTCAAGAGATGCCTGCCGCTAGAAGGGGAGTCCTAGGGGACAGGACTGGCCATCAGGAGCCCCAGCTTGAGCAGGAAAACCATAGGAAAGCTGGCTGAGTGGTCAGTGAGAGGATTTTAAAAAAATGTTTCCAGGAAAAGAGGACTTGGGGCTTAGATACAGAACAGAAGTTTTTGAGAAAACCCAGCTATCACCAGGAGTTGCTCTCTATTGCAATTACAGCTCATTTATATCAGAAAAGTAATGTGTATAAACAGTGCATTAAATTACTGCTAAGCATATTTTTGAAATGTCTTGTATTTCCTAGTGATATAAATAAGCCTGGTTTTAGAGTGAGAGAACTATGCTGCAAAACGGCGATAAGTAAGTACAGGTTTTACCTATTGATTTATCTCTTTAAAAAAAAGGAGGGGGAGGAAACCTAAAGGAAGAAAAACTTGAAAGTAGAATACATCAAATATTGTTTCCTTGGAAACAAAAAAGAAGATTACATCACAGGGTTCAAACCTATATATAGAAACTTAGCAGTGCAGATGCAGAAGAAACTCTTGATCCTAGAGGGAAAATTTAGAAATGAATACGACCTCCCTTTAGACACTGCTGTCACAATGCAGTCAGCACAACCTGATATTGAGGACCAGCAGTAAATTTAGCTGATGATACATGACAGTCTTCTCTCAATTAGCTGTAGTATTCAGCTCAGGGAACTGGTTCAGTTGGTGAGAAGAGGTACAATTTTCAGTCTGCTATAAATACCACTGGTGTCTCCAGAGCCCTGCTATGCTGCTGTGGCAGAAATTACTAAAAGTCTTCAGCCTGAACTCTAAATCCTTTGAGCAGCCATGGCAGGACACTGAAAACCTCAAGCCCATATTAATGTTTGTGAGAAACAACCTGGTCGAAGCATCACCGCACTCTGGTGGGAGTTCAAGCCTTTGGACAAGATGAGCTGTGGCTCACAGGCTCATGAGCTTCCTGTCTTTTTCTGAGTTATGTTTCTTGATGCTATGGAATGCTGTTTATACCATTAGTTACTAAAGTAAATAATGATGGTTTTGTTATTATAGATTAATTCCTTTTAGACTATGCGGGGGTTCACGTCGCTTTTAGTGACATACAATTTTTTCTCTGCTTTTGCAGATGAATTCTCACCTGCGTATGTGTATAGAACACTTCTTTGATACCTTTGATACCTCCAGAATTAGGTAATTCATGTATGTTATGGGCTAATGTTGCTAAATCTTCCTTTGAAAGACTAAAGCCTTGTCTAAATCGTACTATTATTATATGGCCTTTCCAGATGTTTGGGTTTTGTGGGGTTTGTGGGTTTTTTGGGTTTTTTTTGTTGGTTTTTTTTTTTTTTTTTTAATATATAAATTGATTGGCTATGGCTCTGTTAGGAAATTATCCCCTTCAGATTGAAACACAGATTTGTTCCATCAGTTTGTATGTGATAACACAGGGCCTGGTCAAATTTCCACTTTCTGGTGGGAATCAACTCAGTTTGAATAGGGATCTTAGTATGACTGACAGCTTACAAAGGGCTGTTCCCTTCCCAGAGCTGACAGAGCAGGGCTTGAAGCTGCTGGTAAGTGAAGAGATTTGTTAAATAACCCAGTGTCGTGGATGTTGATGATGCCATAATATATGTGTATATATCCATCTTTCCTCGACATTGCTCATTTTAAAGCATAGCCAAATAAATGAAACGGCATGTGCTCCCAGCTGCTTTAGCCCTAGGACACGCCTGTGGTGTACCAGGTGGCAGTGCTTTAGCTCTTGTAGCTTTTTCTATGTCATGTAACATGGTATGCACCCCTAAATCTACCAGAGAATCTCAGCTTTCCTTGGCAGGAGGAGAGGAAAAGGAATATAAGTTTATTACTCTTGTCAAGAAAATCATGAGAACAATGAACCTTAAGACAAATAACAGTAATAAAATCCTATGCTTTATAAAGACATTCTCACAATGGGAAGGGGTGGAGGGTGATACAGGAGTTCTGAACATCTGGGGCTGGCAGAAATACAATTCTTACTTAGGTAGATACAGGGGTCATTTGTATGCATGTCTGAGTCTAGCTGCGATTGTAGATCCAAGGTTGCTATTACCATAATAAACTTTAAGATCCCAGGTCTCTAAGTGTCTAGTGCTAAGGGAAATCTGGATAAGATTTGAACCTTGCAGTTTGTGTCAATCTTTGGTTTAATCTTATGTTTTAATTTTAAATAATTGTAGGGGATTTGTCATGCTTCTTTTCATGGGAGAAGTGGTTAGGGTAGGGAGAGGATCCTGATATGATTGTGCTTTCTTTGACTTGCTTGGATTTGCTGCTGTAATTACTCATCTGTGAGTCGTACCTGCAGAGTTTGCTCATTTTCTTTGGTGTTTGTTTCTTTAGGTTTTGGTTTTTTTTTTTTCAAAATGTCTGTTCTACATTGAGAACAGGTATCCCACGGTGAGATACACTGCCAGTATGATCACACAGCACTCCAGAAGTGCTCTTGCAGTACAGTGCATGGAATAGCTACTAGAATATAGAGAATTTTTAGCCTTTCAAGATTTCTTTTTTTCCCACGTAGCTCAAAACATATTTTTATTTTTCAGCAAGCTGGCACCTTTATTGGCAGGGTTGCATTTCTGAACATTGAGATGGCTGTCATCAACATGACTAACCAGAAAACGATGTATTAGTATTTGTCTATTGAAATGCTTTTGGATGACTGGCCAGACAGATTGCTATGTCATTGATACTTGACATCTGACTAAAAGCAATATGCAGCTATTCTGCCTGATCAGATGAGCTGTTTGAATTAAAGCTACTCTGTAAGACAAACATGCATTCCAGGACTGTTTTCCTTGGTAGAGTTTTCATTTCTTGTTATATGATGTCTCTTGTGATTAATTCAAATATGTATAAAATTAAAAAGATGGTCAGTCTGATTTTTAATCAGTTGGTTATCAACTAATTACATTTAAACAATGAACAGTTGCATCTGAGCAATATGTTGCTTAGCCTTCATTTGTGCAGAGTGTGCAAGGCTGGGATTTCCCCAGGAGAGCCAAGGAGGAGATCAATGCCCCTGGCCTGTGGCAGTGTTTGGTCCCACCATTCAGGAGCTGCTGCATAGACTATTCTGGCAGCCAGGCAGGTGGTGGCATTTCTTCATAAGTAGACATTTTTCTTCTGTAAAACTCTTGGCTAGGCAATGTCTTCTGCTTATTATTCTTGAAATCATCTTGTCATTTGCCATTATAGACTGAACCCTTTAGAAATATTCCTTGCGTGGTTGATCTGGCCAAATCACATGTACTGATACTTTCAGGCATGGCCATAATGACAAAAATTGTGCCGCTGATTCATAGATAGACATGCACACACAGAGGCTTAGAAATGCAAGTTAATTAAGAGAATGGAGAGTAAAAAGTAAATTTAATTTTCCAAATATCCTTAGTTTCAATAGTGTCTGATAAAATGCTGGTTTCCTCCTGTGAGAATAGCAAAGAAAAGTATCTTTGAGTCCACCCCTGGGATCCTGCTGTGTCTCTCTTGTGAATGAGTAATGAAAAGTGGCCATTCATTGCTGAATGATGATTTTTTTCCCCTTCAGTGGAGTGTGGGGGGGACAACCCTCCAAAATCCAAGTCTTCTATGAGCCCAGCAGACTAAAAGCATCAGTAAACCTCTGGAGGGAAGTAAAAAGTTATGAATGGAGAATAAAATATTGGTGTGGAGCAAAAGGGCTGTTGTGTATAAAGAGCAGATGGGAAAATGTTAAGTTTGAAGTTTAAAAGACAAAGATCTGAATCTCATTCAGCTGAGCAGGGGGAAGTGGTTTGGGTTTCCTTTCCTTGGAGGTTGGCTCCATTTGATGAATTGTCGAGATGTGCTATAAATGTTTAAGATTTATAGGAGAGGCTCCAAGTAATACTAATGAGCAGCTAAAAATAGATATGATAGGAAAATATAAACTGACAAACAGATCATTCAGCACAACAATAACTTCATAATCGTGCAACTATTGCCAACTGAAGATGGGAGACGTGGCATGAAAATGAGCTTTTGTTTTTCACATCTGAAAGTTAAAGGAGTCGGAGTGGAAACAGATGTTCTCCAAAACAATGTGTCAGAATAACTCTAGTAACAGTCAATTGTCACCAGAGCTGAGCAAATAATTCCTTGCTTGCTCTTTGCTGGCTGATGGTTTTCAAATGATGGGTGGGGTTTGTGTAAAGAATTTATTTATTTATTTGTTTGTTTGTTTATTGTAAGCAACCTAAAGGATTTTGGTACAAAAATTATCAGTGGCTCACTTCTTACAGTTCTGTGCTTGGGTTTGGGGAAGTTTTGTCTAAGAACTGTTGGTCCTCCAAAAGCAATCTTAAGGTCTTTGACAAATCATCGTGGTTGTAATTTCTTTTAATATTTCATTGTTGATATATAATATTATATGTGTTGATGAATTATAATTATATTATTGAGTTAGGAGGAATTACTTTAATGAGATGATTTGTTTTCATAAAAAGGGGTTTGTAGAGCAGCAACTGCCTTTCAGAAGAGTTTTACACTGAGAATGACAAGGGTAGATCTTGGATACTACAACACCAGAGTTGTTAAGCTTTCATTTTTAGGGTAAATCTGCTGAACACCTACAGAAGAGAAACTTTCAAGTCAATTGGTGATATGAGGACAGACTGAAGGATCAAAGATCCTTTGTGCTGCTATGAGTCTCAGTCTGTGCTGGGTGCCTGCTGTGAATGTGCTGGAAGATCTTTGTGGTCATGGAGATGATTGGCAACAAGCAGGATCAGACTGCAGCAACTGGTAGACCCTATCCCTTGACAAGTGTCATTTTGTGTGAGGGGAGGCTCTGCCCACCTCTTAGGCAACAGAAGGTTCAGAAGTGTGATCTGAATCCCAGACCTGCTTTTGAGTTTTACTTGAAGTTTAATAACTGATGGTTTTGTCAGCTGGCTGGATTTTTGCTGTACAGATTTGTTTTATTTGTATTACTGTGAAAATATTTTTATTTGCAATGGTATTTCCATTGGGAGATTTTTTTGTCTCCAGGGTAACTTCCCCAAGAGTGGCTTCAGTAGTTAGTTTGTGCAGAATACTGCATCTTGTTTTGTAGTCTTCAAATGTTCCTTTATATAGTAAAGATGTTACTCTTTTTCTGGTACTACTTTTGCCTCAACCTGGTACCTTCTTATTGTCTGAAAAGTGGGCAGAGCCATGTAGGTGTAATCAAGAATGTGATAAAGATGATGCGGGCTTCGCTGTAATTTAGTGATCAAGTGAGAAATCACTAGGTGGGACATGGCATGGCTGTATGGTGGAGGTTGCTCTGTGACAGCGTGGAGAATGGCTACTGGCAAAGGAAGAAAGAAAATAATTATTTTAATTTTTTTTAATTTTATTTTTTTAAAGAGGGTGAGACAGATATAGGGTTACTTGAACAACAAGTTTTCTTGAGCGTGAAGATGATGGAAGGATGTTGCAGAGGCAGAATCAGGAGGAGGAGAGCGATCTAACATCACTGGGTATTTTTAGGAGTGCTTCCTGAGAGTGCTTTCTGTATATAAACAGCCGAGGTTCCAGGAGGCAGCGGTGAGGGGGAGCAGTATAACTCAATGATACTCATACCGCAAATAGTACATTGTAAAGAGCAAATTGTTTGACTTTATTAAACTGCAGCCTCCTGCAACAGATCAAGGGTCTAGTTTCTAAGCAAAATAATTGTAGCCTAAAGAAAACTTAACTGTTGAAATCCTCACAGGCCCTAGATTCCTGTTTGACTTGGCTTCTGGAGCTGCATATACTCTTTGAACCTTAGGCTATGAAGTAAATTTGCAAAACACAAGCTATTTTGAAGCCCCACTCCACAGTAACACATAGCTCAGCCTTGCTATCAGGAAAATACAAGACAAAAAATAACAGGAGGAGGAGAATGTCTGGCAAGTGGACTTAACCATGCTTTGTAATTCTGGAGAGCCTGGCAGGAGCTGAGCAGATCTGATCTAGGCATCAGGGTCATGCAGAAGAAAGTCACCTGGGTCTTGTTGGGTAATGCTAAAGTTAAAGCAGAAGCAGGAGCCACTGGTTGAAGTGGAACAGGTGACTGTAATGCAGAACCATGGGATCTGTCTGTGAGACTGCTTGCCTCCATCCTTGCCTACAGGTGCTGTACGTTACTTAGGGCACTGTGTCCAGAAAGAGTGGTCAAGTGTATGCTGAATGCTGTGAACAAAATAGTTACTGTGGAATGTGGTCAACTTAGGCTTGTGCAGTGGCTTTGTACTCAACCCTGAGAAGTTAGTTTTGCAGCTTTGTGGTCTATTCTGGTCCGAGTTCAAATTTTTTTTATTATTATTTTTTTATTTTTGATAAGAGAAAAATGGCAAAAGCTATGAATTAAGGTGCTACAATAGGATGGTCATCCTTGTTGCAGCAACCCCAAAGCTACCTGTTGCAACATCCTGGCTGACATTTCTTTCCATGGGAAACCTGTCCTTGGCATCATCTCCTTCCATGCAACTTGTTGAAAATTTCTATTCTCTTTTCCCTTGGCTCCTTGCAGAGCAGATTTATGGTCCCACTTTCCTTTTACAAATAAAACCCTAAGTGCAAATCCAAAGGATAAATAACACAGTGCAGACATGCCTGCAGCAATATTCTCTGTATTTATCATTGCTGAAAGTCTGGGAGGAAAAGCTGGTGAAGGCAAGATATCTTCTGTTAGAAAACTATTCTCATGCTTTTGTGCCAGTTCTGGAGGCTGGAAAGCAATCCTGCTGTGCTTTTTCCCAAACATCCTGCTGCAGCTCAGGCAAACTCCAGGTGCCTTGTTTGTGAAAAGGGGCTAAGACACCCATCCTCCCTCTCAAGCTTGCTGTGTGGGAAGTACACCAGCTCCACCACAGTGCCAGAGGTTGCTCCTTCAAAAGCATGCAGAAGGGATGTAAATAAACCTCAGTGTTTGCACCACACTGGGTAAGAAGTAGGCATGAAAAAGATGGTATTACTAACACGTCTCTCTGTTCATTAATATGTCTGAATCTGCCATTCTGATCACTTCCACCCTGCTTATAGTCTCAACTAACATTGGTTTTGTCAGGTAATACTTAGCTAGAGTGCTGGGCGAGTGTGACTACATTTAGCCCTGCAGGGGGGTGAGTGGGGCTTCTTCCACCTGACTCAGCAGCAGCAAATCGACAGCTGCACACCGGGACTAAACACCTTGTTAGCTAGGATGGCTGTGGTGGAGGGAAGCTATTCTTTGTTTCTCAGGCTGAGCTGGTGGCTGGCAAAGAGTCAGTAACTCTGGATCTCAAAATTGTAGCACGAGGTATACCTGGAATTAGTCCTAATACCGTTTTTCATTGTCTTGATTTGAGGAGTAATTTTAAGATACTTTTGCTTCACAGGAGCAATAAGCCACTTTAGCGTGCAGCACATGTGGGTCAGAGATTAGGACTGCTTAAATTGTCACCAACTACTGAGCTCCTGCCATGCCACCTCCATGATGCTGCAGACCCTGCCTAGAGGGAGAGTAATGGTGGGCTCAGGTACTGTCTGTCTTCTGCTGGAGGGTGGAGAAAGTGCAAGGAGGTAGGGCAGGACTTGCCTCTCCCTGTGTGAACTTTATGGCAGTGCAAAGCACTGGAACCATCTCAGCCTCTTCTAGAAAGGGTTGTTTGGGGTTTTTTTGTCCTGGGGTTGGATAGCTACTTTATTGTCCTTGCATCACTCTTTTTTCACCTCTTGTTCTTCATTGTTTGGTTGGGTTTTTTTCCAGGTTGAAGAGGAAGCTTCCATTATATACCTGTATCTGTGACATCCAACCAGCAGCCCTGCTTTGTCAGAGCCTTGGCTTTCCTGTCAGGCTGCAGCTCCAGCCAGATTTACTGCTCCCCACTGCAGGTCATGCATGCCAGGGGAATCTATGGCTGTCCCTGGCCAGCTGAAATAGTCCTGCAATGGCAAACAGGCCTCAGCTGAGGTAAATTTAGGCTCAGTCACTCTGATAAGTTGTTCACTTGAAATTCTGCCCTGCACCACAGATTCTTCCAGATGTGCTTCTTGCTGGGAATTATGACCTGTCCTGATGGGCTCAATGCATGGAGATTTTGGACCACTGTGAGATTTTGTATTTTAATATAGTGCCATTTGGCTTGGCATAGGCTGAGTTACAGAGACTTGAAGGGAACAGTTAGAAAGGTAGCTGAAAAGACTACTCACAAAACAGCATCAGCATGTTCTGCAGTATAAAAGGATCCCCAGGCAGACCAAGGTTGAGGACACTCAAGTGCCAGGAGTGGTTCAGCCACCACGCTCACTGAAATCTAATCTCCTTGCTTTGGCAGCCAGTAAGAGGCCTGTGAAAGATATAACTTCACTGATTTTTCCCGTCATTAGCTATGATCTCCTTTCTGGCTCCTTAGTCCAGTCCCAAAGGATGGGGCCCTTTCTGGGGGGAAGACCCATTTCTCTGTTATGTGAGAGGAAATTAGTCTGTAGCATTGCTTGTGTTTTACTTACTGTGTTTATAAAAGTGGAAGCACCACCTGAATTTTTATACAGGCTCTGCAGGGAAATCATGTTTCCATATTGCATTATGAGAAATGCAGTGGAAGTGTGCTATGCTCAGTTAATTTTTTTTAATGTATGGAGGCAAAAGAAACTTCAGTTCATAATGAGTATATGCTTCTTTTTCTATTCAACATCCATAGTGCTATAAATACAAACTGCAGGGTACTTTCAGAACTGCAAACCTTTAAGACCTCTCAAGGGAAAACATCACACCAAATTAATCTGCCGTCAAGTGGAAATTCTATATTGTTTGCATTTGCCAATGTTCTGTATGTGGCTGTAATTGTACTGAAGCAAATATCTGCTTCGAGTTCTTCACAAGATTAAATGTGGCCAATTGGGCATAAAAGAGTAATCGAAATGCAGAGCTGCTGCTTTGGATTTGTTAAGAGGCATTGCTCATTTTTGCTCTGACACGATGACACTAGGTTCTGGCTTGCCATTAAAACAGGAAAAGTTGAGGAATGTGATTTGGAGCATCCAGTTGCCAGCCAAGAGGAGGAATTTTCTGCCTGGGACTGCTGCCGCCCTGCAGTGCACTAGCAGGCAGCGTGCCCTGCGTGTGCCCCTTGCTTTCCACCTTCTTTCCCTCTGACCAGCAGTGAGGCTGTTGATAGCCATGTCCCAGGGTGCAACATCTGTCTGGGACTTCCAGTATCAGCTCCTGAGGATTTAATGGCCTTTTTAAGTTCTGAGTATTGGCCGTAGATTTGAAGCTAACAGAACTTGTGAAGGTCCCAGCAAGAGCCTCTGTGGCTTGTAATAGAGAAAACCCAAGGCCTGAGCTGGATCCTGATTGGTGTCACGACATCAGAATAAAGGAGCGTGTCAACTTGCAAAACCTGAAATCATACCCTGTGCCAACTGGATATGAAATGTTAAAGATTTGCTTCAAAACCTCACGCTTTCTTTTTCTTTTTACTAGTTTAGCCATTTTCCCTCTTGACGTATAAATGCAATTATAAGCAAGTAAAAAGTCTTTTTTTCAAGTTGACTGTGCTGCCTTTTAATTCTGCATGAAAACCCAGCTGCTCCCTATGCCTTGCCCAACAGGTAGTTAAATAAAACAGGCCTAGGTGGACTGAACTGTGAGTTTGAATCCTCCTTTATTTCATTTTCTTTCCAATTAGTGAGCTTATCCAAAAAATGCATATTGAAATTCTACCATCTTGCTCATGCTCAGCCATTTTCCGAGGAGTTTCTTAGCACAGCTACAGGGCAGTCCTGACAGCATCCTTGCACTGTATTCAGTGAGGGCAGCACCTCTTGGTCTGGTGCCAGAAGACATACAAGACTAGCAGGCCTCTGTTCCTCTGCCTTTCCCCCTTCCTAACTGGAGGTCCAAGTCCCGAAGCTGCTTGAGGAAGCCAGAGTTGGGGCAAATCCCTCTGTGTGAACGCACGGTCTGAATTGCATCAACGAGGGACATATTTTCACAGATCATTAAGAAAGCGAGGACAAGCGTTGCAGATCGACTGATTCCCATTGCACAGTGAACTAGTACTTTGCCTGGAAAAAGGAGAGAGAGATGCAGTTATTTGGCCAGGAGGTGAAATGGTGGGGTTTATTGTGCTGAAGCAGAGATGGAAGAGTTGCTTATACTGGGGGTGAGTAAGCAGGTGTGCTCAACCCTGCCAAGCAGACCTGGTGCAGTGCTGATTGGGGAACACTCGGGTTTTTAATGGCTGGAGACAGAGAACTCGTAATTATATTCCAGGATCCACAGTTGCATGTTTGGGCTTAGCTGTTGGCTTGATGGCATGCACTTAGCCCTCCTGCCCAGCCTGCCATCCATGCTGTCCTCTTGCTTACATGTGTTTTTGGGAGTGATGTCCTTCTTGGCAAAGTTTCAAGCCTTCATACTTGCAGGCTGTGTTACAGGAAGCAGCCTTGGCAGGTTACTCACTACCAGAGTGCCTGGAACCTTGGAATTTCAAATATGCAGTGCTTGGGAGTGCTCACTGCTATTACAGGAACACTCCCTGTTTCCCACAAGCTCATTTTTCTTCTTCACATAGGGCAGTAAAACTTACTGAGGCTGCTGACTGCTGCCCAGACCTTGTTGGAAGCATGTGAGAAAATTGGTGTTACCATTAAGAACAGCTCCTGTTCGTATAGGCCTTTTGCAGCAGCTTACTCGTTTGGTTTTTATTTCTATAACCTACCCTGTATGTCTGTAGTCCCTGTCCTTCCCTGTTGCCTTTGTCTTCCCTTCTGTATTAGGTGATCACTAGAAAACCAGTTTATGAAACTTTTTCAGATCCCCAGAGATTTCAGTGTGAGGTCTGCATCTTCATTAAGAGTAATATTGTGAGTCCTTCCATGTTGCTTTAAGTGAGCCTCAGGGAAGACCTTTCATGGATCCAGGAGTATAGTTCCCTCTGTCCCTCTGCTCTGCTTTTGGTTTCTCTGCTGTGATCACTAATGGAAGCAGCCTGAGAAAACACCATTCTGCGTCATGACTGCATCCCAGGTTTCTAATGTGTCTTTGACCTTTTCTGGAAGGAGATAAGCTTGCTTTTTTTTTTTTTTTTTTTTTTTTTTTA
>JAAGNO010012800.1:4703-18881 GCA_033439905.1 Ceryle rudis | reverse complement strand
AGGTTGGTCAAACATGACCTCCCCTTGGTAAAACCATGTTGATTGCTCCTGATGACCCCCTTGTCCTTGACATGCCTAAGGATAGTGCCGAGCATAAGTTGCTCCATTATCTTTCCAGGGATGGAGGTGAGGCTGACCAGACTATAGTTATATAGACCCGTAACATAATTAAATACCTGTAACATAATTAGTTGTCCATTCATGAAATTATTTTATTAGAGATAGTTAGAGAATTAGGTAAGATCTTTCTTTTGCCTTCAAGTGGAATATGTACTGTTACTGTCATCATTAAATTGTCATATAAATACTATTGTTTAGTAACTATACATCTGTATAACAATAAAATGGTTGAGGTGGCATATTTTAAAACACTGAATAAATTACTAAGTAATTACTAAGCAACTAAGTAATTAAGGCCAAAATGGCTTTTCAAACCTTTTTTTTTAAAAAAAAAAGTTAATATAGAAAGATTTTTCGTAACTGTACATTCTGTAGCAGGATGTAAAGGCAACAATAGCAGTCATTACAACTCAACCGTAATGACAGCTTCACACAATAGTAAGAGGTAGATTCTTAGAGTTTGAAGAACACAATCTTAAGAGATGCATTTCTAAGAGTAATACAGATTCCTCTCCCAGGGTTCTATACATACTTAGAGACTGTAATTTTTGTAAATTAAGGTAAGAATCCACCTTGCTGAATTACAATCTCTCAATAACAATAAGAACTGACTACTAGCAAACCATCATTGAGATCTTTTTCTGTTGCAATCAGTAAAAGGCTTACATAAGATGATTAACCACAGTAAATACAAAGGAAACAAAAGGGCAGCTAGAAAGGAATTATTTTGGCAACTTTTAACATTTTCCCTTACGCTTGTTTGATGACCAGATTGTCAACTATAAAAAAAAAGTCTACAGCTACATTATCTTCTCCCATTAGCTTCTGCAAGAAATGTCCAGAGGACACTCTGATAATTGTTCAAGTCTACTTTCATGTTTTTCACAGATTAATTTTTTTTTCAGCTGATGAGAAATTCATGGATGGTGACTCCCTTACAATGTTATCTAGTCCATATGGCTGGTCATAGAGCTAAGTTAGAAACTGCTGTCACTATATAAAAAAAAAAAAAAAAAGAGGAAGAAAGAAAAATATGTCTGAGCTCTTTAATATGTACAAAATTTACAGATAGAATAAAACCTAAACCAAACAACAGGTAAATAAAAGATAATAATGTATTACTTTGCAGATAAATATTTCATTCTGTCCTTCAGACTTGGAAAAAAAGTCTGATGTACTATTTTGGTGCTCATTTGTTATGAGCTTTGTGCTGTCCCCATCCCTAATCATTTGTGCAGAGCAGACTGAATGTGTGTGTAGTTTCTCACTCGGTAAGCACATGGATAAAAGTTAATTAAAGTATCCTTTTTAGAAAAATCAGAAATAGATCCATTTGTTCATCTCCATAACTTTACCTACTTTACTGAGATGTTGTATTGTAAGGTCTTCCTCTGGGAATGTGAAAGCAAAAAGAGAAATTCTGTGTAATCTAGGTGTTGGTTAAATGGTAGAATTTAACTTTTGTAATCAAGAACAAACCGTAGAGTTTAGAATAGCATCAAGACTGAGAAGAGCTTTCTAAAAATGAAAAATTGATAATTGAATACCTATCATACTTTAAAGCAGACAAGAAAGTACAGTGGAATTTGGGCCATTACTATTTGCATTTTGTGGATTTCATCCAAAATGCTAGCACCTATAAAACATCCCCATTTTCCTTGTTGTTTTCACACAATTTCCCCATTTTCTTGCTATAAATAGAACTACAATTCAGTTACAGGGGCACTCTAAGTGATAAACAGATTGATGGTGGGGGAATTGTAGCTGGCCGCAGTTAGTTTTGGATGTAAGAATATTAACCAGAATTGAAAGCTGAATTTCTAATTAGATTTTCTCTTGTATGGATCATATATTGAAGAGATTTGCTAAAATGGAAACTTTCAGCTGCTGCCAAGAAAAGGCTAATTTATTTGGGTGCTTTTTTCAAAGCTTTCCAGTGCTGTTACTGTTTATGAATTTATTTTTTCCACTGCAGCAAACTGAGATCAGAAGTCAGAATCTCACTCTATTTTATCATAAAGTCTATTCCCATGCTAATGAAAAGTAGGATCTTAGATCCACTGCTGTTCCAAGAATTTCATTTTCCACTCTACCTATAAATAGTAATTAAGAATAGCAGGTCATATAAGGAAAGCAGGTGTATAAGCCAAACAAATCCAGCATCTGAAGAAACATTCATTAGGGGCAAGTACTCCCTCTTCAGAAATTCTGCTTCATTAAAGGATAATCAGGAATGCATCAATAAAGTGACATAACTGATTACTTGTGCATCTGTCTCAATAATTTTTTTGCTGCTTAGGTCTGCCAGCAGCAGCAAGCGAGAACAAATTGCCACTGCATTATGTTAGATTGATATTAGTGGAGTTACAATTGATGATTTCATGTTGATTTAAATGGTAAGATTTTACAAAGTCGTCTTATGCAGATGTAGTTGAACTTGGTGCACAGATGATTGCTGCTGCCACAAAAATGTCTATAAAGGTCATTAAAAGCCTCAAATCTGAATTTTATTGAAGAACATAATTATAATTTGCATGATTAATATTAAAGGATGGCTGTTGTATAAGCAGAAGTTTCTAAAAACAGCATCTGCTAAGCGTTGCTTAGCAATACTCATGTATATTTAGATGCAAGGATATGTGTTGAGACAAAATTAAAGGCTTTAAAAAGCAAAAATAAAATTCGGAATTGTTGAGCTTCAGTTTCAAACTACATAGACTTTATGTACTATATGAAAGAAATGTTTGGAGTTGTTTGTTAGTGAGACACGTGGCTTCAAGTTGTGCGTAAGTGAAACAGAAGGGAAGAAAAAGATGCAAGAGCCTATTTTCTTCAAATCACATGTGAGTAGAAGGAAGAACAGTAAAAATTCCCCTCAAAATACCACTTTTGCTCTTGCCTTCTATAGGTCCAAGGAAGCTAAAAGACAAATTTCAGACCTCCTAGGCATCCATAAATTACTAGAATTTTATATAAAGGAAGACTTCCTTTTGGTGCCACAAGATGATTAGAGCCCAGTCTTAATTCACAGACAAGTCTAACATAATGAGGATGACTTGCCTGGTTACTGTTTTTATTGTCTTCCATCATGGAATTGTTTATCCAATACCATCAGTGTAAATCTAGTGCCTGTGAGTGCAGAAACAGGAATCAACAGGGTCACTTTATTCTTCTCTCAGTTCATAGTTAAAAAGTATCAAAGGACACATTACCTCCCTATATTTTTATTTTTTCTGCTTTGTGATTCATGCACTGGAGTGAACTACAAAAATTTTGTGACTTCTGCCAGTTGCTGCAGACTTCCTGCATATCTTTGGGCAGAGTAGAGAGACTCAAAGCCTCAAAGAGAGGTGGGAATTTACATCCAACTGACTTCAAAGTAAAGGTGTATGGATTAAAGAAACCATTGCAAGTTACTGCATTGTATTTATCATTCTTTGTTTTAGCCAGACAACAAAAATGCCAACATTTGTAAAGATCAGATACACGGCTGAGTTATTTGGTATTTGAGTTCTGACTGATAACAACAGTAAGATACAATATAATTAGAGGTTGCTGTTTTAAAAGTCAGATTCAGATTTCACATGACTTCGAAGTGGGGCCTTTAGAGAAAGCCATCACATTTCACTTACAACAGTACTTTCAGAGTTAACTGTCCTTACAGTAGAACAGACCTCTATGCAATGATCTTTGATTGCTGAGACAGATTTGCTGGTTACAAGCTGCAGTCATTGCTGTTGTCAGTGGTGTCTTGTGACAGTCATGTAACTTTCAAAATAACTTTTTAAATATATTCTGTAATTGAAAGAACACCACAAATAGTGATGGACAACATTAGGATACTGTTTCCTAGAAGTTGTGAAGATAATTAAAAACAGGAAAAAAAATCTTTAAAAGTCTAAGTAGGTCCTAAAGTTTTACTGCAAACTATCCAGATTCCCTGACTTTTCCTGAACTCTTATCTAATCTACATACTGTATTCTCAAGATTTAACCTAGATTATTCTAAACCTTAAGAAAATTTACCTTTATTTTTTTTCCTTCAAGTGAAGCATCCTTCATAACTGTCATGTTCTTTCACTGTACTATTGAGTGGCGAAAGGATATGTAAGGATTTGATTATATTCAACATTATTTACTTATCAGAGACTCACCTTAAAACACTGCTCAGATTTGCTGAGCATAAGCAAGAGAAAGGGATTATTGCACAATACATTTCTATTAGCAGACAGCTCAAAGAAGGACTGAGAAATACCCAGCTGCAAATGTCTTTTAAATTACATAGTCTTATACTGTGTGCTTTCTAAAATTAGGAAAATTGATACCCTCCCCATTATACTCAGACAAAAGCAATTCATTTAATCTCACAATGGCATTTTAGTTGTTCAGAACATAATAAGGAATTTCAAATTTTCTAATAAAAAAAGAAAAAAAAGAAAAAAGAAAGGGTTTCATTTTGTAGTATAGCAGAAGAAGAAAATCCAGCTATAAATGTTTCAGACAAAGAAAAACACATTTCTGCCAAATTAAACTGATTTCCTTCTGTGTTGTAACTTTACATGTTAAGTCAACAGAGAACTGTCTCAGGTCCTATTTCCAGAAGTATTGGTATGCTGTAAAACAGGTTTTTTCCATGCATCTCTCCAGCACATACATTATGTGAGCCCTTCTGTCTGCTTGTTCCCTTTCCACAGTTTCATACTACTTATATGGAGTTCCATATTACTAAATTCTCCAAGACTCCAGATTATGTCTCTTTTTATAACTAAAACAAAATCAGCAGGGTCCGAAGTCTAAGCTATAAGGAGGCAAGGGCAGTCAAGATCTTTCACATAGAAGCCAGGTGATGGGATAAACAGGAGTGGTGTCATCCACACATGGAGCTGAGGTGTTTGGGAATGCACCTGGGCCCAGAAGCTATGACACATTCATTGGTGCTATGGGGTAAACATAACTAATTAATTCCAGAGATATCTTTGGAATTAATTAAAACAAAGAAGAGGGAAACATGATGGTTTCACATGAAAATGAGTGAGTGGAAAGTTTGTAATATATTATTTGTATATATTCCACATTATTATTACTATTTTTTCATTAAAGCTGTTCTAGCTTGCTTTTCTGATTGATAAGACTCTTGCCCATATCCCCTTTTTCTTCCTTTTTGGGGAGGGAGAGGGGTTAACAGAGAGCATCTGTTATAGGTCTATTGGATGGCCTTGACCCTAAAGCTTGACAGAAATATATACAAATATATGGAAAGTCGATATCAAACCCAGCCTGCCTTGATGGCAATTACATGACTGTCACCACTGATGCTGTGGAGCAGGCACCGGGGGAGTCCCAGGCTAGACTCGGCAGCAGATGGGAAATGGATTCAGGACATGGATTCTGAAACTGTATTCAGGAACACATGGATTGGGATTGAAGGCAGAACGGATGGAGTCCTTCTTGGATGCTGGCCATTGAAGAAGAGAGCTTGACCCTTGTGATCCCTCAGCTTTATACTGAATGTGATATATATGGGATGGAATACCATATTGGTCAGTTTAGGGTCACCTGTCCTGGCTGCTTCTCCCTGCAGGTGCAGCCTTTTACTTTCTGCACCCCCCCAGTGTGTCACACAAGATCCAGTAGTGACCTTGGTCTGCACATCAATCCTTGGTACTAACTCTAAACATTGAGTGTTATCACTGCTAGAAGCAGACACTGTTTGCAAAATATGCCGTTAACTTCAGAAAGTGCAGTTAGTGAGAAAAGACTGAGCTGAGAAGAAAAACCAGTGAACAGAATCAGTTAATTTCTAACTCAAACCAGGACAGAACATGCCGCTCAGTCTCCAATTGCCATGTATATTAGCGTATGCAAATGGAAAAGAAATCCTCTTTTCTAGTGCCTGTTCCTTCTGTTCTGTGCAAGAGCTGTTCCATAGGTGATTTGACCTTCTATATTGGAAGAAAAAAATGTCACTAATTAACATTTATTTAGCATTAGTGCTTGCTGAATAAGGTTTAGTGACAGAGTGTATTAAACAGCAGTATATATGTAACATTTCCAATTGCATCTCTCTTATCTTTAAATATAGGCGAAATCTAAGGGAGATTGTCTATCTCTGCAGATTAATTATTCCTTGGAAATCTTGTTCAGTTCTTTACTTAAGACTTAGGTTGTAATTTATATCATGAAATTTATTTCATTTCTAGTGCAAAAGAATTTCGAGTCTTATTTCATAAGCTCCATACTTGCAGGTTAATCTTTTGACTGTGTCATTCTGCATCTGATTTTAGCTTCTTTTACTGCACTTCTCCATTTGAACATCTCAGATACTAAGACAGATGTTCTGACCTACAGCAGTAGAGTTTTGCTGAATGTTTGTATACCCTATAATTAGATATTGCCAAGGAACAAAGTGCTTAAGTACTTGCAACATGAAGATTAATCAGCTATCAATAATTACATGAATGATTTCTTCTTCATCTTTCATTTGCAAGTAAATTGCAGTGTGTGAAGCAGAGGCATAAGTCCCAGTCCTGATGTGTCGGTCTTTGCCCTGGAATAAATCTGGAACTATTCAGGAACAACATTCAGTCTTCAGTCTTCAAGAAAAATAGTGCCATCATTCCACAGAGACTAACCTCACTTCTTAATTAAGTTTGTGATCTTGAAGGGAGTGGGATCCTGTATCCTACAAAGGTGACATTAATTGTGCAACAGTTCACTAATGGAGGAGCACAGAACAGAAACATAGTTCCACGTGCTCTTTCTCTGCCTTCCCTCTCAACCCTGTTCTCCCAGCTCCTTTACTGTTCCTATCTTTCTGAAAAAGCTTTTTATTTCCATATCTTTAAAAATATATTTTGTACATTCTATTATTTGAAAAGTTATCTCAGGTCAATCTTCAGAATCTGAAGATTTTTCAGAGTTACTATCATAACTCCATTTTCTGTCACATGCTTATGCCTGTAAGACCCACATAGTTATGTATGACATAAGCATCATATCAATATGTTCTACATTCATTTTTATTAATCTGCATAAAAGGTGTAGTTTTGTTTACAAGAGCACCAGGAAGATTCTTTATTACCAACATGGGGTTTTTTTTGTGATTTAAGTGTTCAAAATATCATCTATCCAAGCCTAGGCTGTCACTGATTTTTACAGATGTGGCTGCACTGTTAGATTATTTATTACAAAGCACACTAGATTACACTGCCTCTGCAAACTTCACCACTGCAGGTTATTGTTAATACTTGGGCAGGTTTTGAGTTTTGTACTAGATGTAATAAATTTAAATGATAAATATACATATAAAAATATATTTTAAAAAATGTAATAAATCAAGTTTGCAATGCATAAGCTAATGCTGCATTCACATCTGCAAATATCAGATATTGTAAATACTTGTGCTGGAATTTAGGAGCTAAAGCTCCACTGTGACTCAAAGGTCATAGCATGAACAGTCCTTGCATGTTGTTTCTTCTCTGTTTTCTCTTACGCTGTTTGGGTTTTTTTAATGTTAAAGATTGGAACTTGTGATGTTGTCAACATCAGTATCTAAGGATTAAGGGAAAATTAGTGTTGCATATTAAAATTCCATCATAGACATTGATACTGACTCTTCCATTACAGTCTAGAGAAACTGTAGCAATGAAAAAGAGAAAGAATAGTCATGTAACATAAACTAAGAAAAAGGAAGGTGGTTTTTAACTGCACTGACGACAGTGTAGCCAGCTAAAGCACTTTGCAACCATAACAATAAATCATTAACGAGAAGAGATCATAAGTGAATCCAAGTTCTGATGTCATTTTCAAATGGCAGCAATGAAGTGGAAAATTGTTACACTATGGAGAAGAATGTTCACTAGTACTACAATAAATCACTTACTGAATGCTATCATAGTTTAAATGAAAATAATTTATAATTAAGTTTAAAGGTACTTCGAACATATTGTTTGATTTCAAAGAGAAACTCCTCTGATGTGACTCCCAGTAAAGGCCACTGCCTTTTAGCTTAGAAGAAAATATTAAGATCTCACTTAAAAGGATGTTTTATAGGAGACTTCAAGTCCTATTTTCAATAACTTTTTCAAATGCTTCCATTTCTTAGCCTGAGAAAAGTTGTTATGACCCTTGTTACAGGAATGAGCAATTAACAAGAATTATTTTCTTAAAGATTGCTCACAAGAAGAAAAGTTTAGATAGAAATACATAAAAATTAACAGTAGGTTGAAATAGCATTTGGAATATTATTGTATGGGTCAACTTCAGTGAGCTATTCACAGCACATAACCAATACAATAAAGTGACCAAAACTGTTTTATATAACATAAGCAGAAGTTACATAACTGACTCGACTTTCAACCAGTAATTCTAGATTTCATAGAGAGTAAGACAAAAGAGAAAAATTGTATTGCCAGCACTGAATAACAAGTATTATCTGGAATAAAAATTCAGAATTATTTTATGCATATTTACAATTTTGCACAGTGTCTTTAACAAAAAATAATAATACTGAGTGTCTTTAAAGACTTTCCAACTCTGCTAAGAACAAAATAGGTAAAGAAATGTGCATTCTTACAGGCAGGAATTTTAAGATGAAGAAAGGAAAATTTCCAAACTGTATGCCTAAGAAGCTCCTGGTTAAACAGAGTAACTATCAGTGCAATTCTTCATGTAATCATAAAGATGTTTCATAGTTTGAATGCGTGTTAATGTGGAGCTATAATTTTCAGTGAAATTTGGTTTACTCGATGACAGTTTAGGTAAAATGTAATATAATAATTATATATTTGCATGTCAGTTTTAAATCCCTTAATATTGTTTATAACAGATACAGTCAGTATATGTATATAAGGGATGTGCACACTTACCTAGAATGTAGAAAAAGCTGTATTTCAAGAACAGGCACTACATTTTTGCTTACTTATAAAGTTAATAAATACTGAAAAACAGTAAGCATAACTTTTCATTGCAGCTCATTTTTTTTGAGAAGCAGGCAATTCCTGAGCACATATTTTGAACTGCTTTTGTAGTAGCTCTTCATATTTTAATCCAAAGCATTTTCACCTTTTGAAGACTGAAGATTGTGTCTTAACTTTTCTCAAAATAAAAGAGTCTGTATTTTATTATTTCTCATTCTAAATTAATTAGAAAAACTTTTTTGTATATTTGGGTGTTCTATTTAATGTTAGCATGTTTCGAGGTTTAGTGGTTCACAGCTTTCGTATGTATGACAAATTAGCAATACTGCAGACAAACTTCGTTTCATTAGATTAAAAAAAAAAATGAACAAATAAAGAACAAAATATTCAGTTTCTATAAATCCATTTTCTTAAAACTAAAACGTATGTATTAATTATTTTGCCATCTACTGTATTGAAGAAGATGGCAGAGCTTTCTTAATTCACTGTCATCTAATAAATTTGTAACAAACTTTTTGTAATGTACCTGCTGAAGATTAAATGAAATAAGGTAAAATGCTTAGAATTAGAAGAAATTAACCTGAATGAACCTAAGTTTGGGACCAGTTCTGTTTAACATCTTTTTCAGTGATCTGGACAAGGGGATTGAGTATACCCTTGGTGTGCTTGCAAATTGCATCAGGTTGGACAGGAGTGTTGAGGGTAGGAAGGCTTGGCAGTGATCTGGATAGGCTGGATTGATGAGCTGAGGCTAACTGAATGAAGTTCAGAAAGGCCAAGGTCTGGGTCACAATCCCAGGCAATGTTACAGGCTTGAGGAAGAGGCTTGAGGAAAGCTGCCTGGCAGAAAAGGACCTGGGTGTGAACCTGGGTCAACACTCAGCTGAATTGTGAGCCAGCAGTGTGCCCAGGTGGCCTAGAAGGTCAATAAAATCCTGGCTTCTATCAGAAATAGTGTGGGCAGCAGGACTAGGAAAGTTGTTGTTCCTTTGTATTCGGCACTGGTGAGACCAAACTTTGAATACTGGGTTCAGTTTTGGGCTCCTCAATACACAAGAATGAGATTGATGTGCTGGAGCACATCTGAGAGGGGTAACAAAACTGGTGAAGGGTCCTGGAGAACAAGTCTTATGAGAAGTGGCTGAGGGAACTGAGGTTTCTATCCTGGAGAAAATGAGGCTCAGGGGAGACGTTATTGCTCTCTACAACTACCTGAAAGGAGGTTGTAGCAAGGTAGGGATAAGAATTGGCAATACCCCATGACAAAAATAGGCTAAGGATCTAGACCCTGAGGTGCCAGTTTGTCACCATTAGGTACATTTTAACTGCTGAGGCAACAAACTGTTCTAGCAAGCTCTGGTTTTGTTTGTTTTTCTTTGTCAGGTTTCTCTTGAGGAGCCTACACCTATCACACAGTGTGACCAGGGAAGTGGTTGAGTTACCAACCCTGAAGCTATTTAAAAGACATGTAGATGTAGCATTTAGGGATATAGTTTAGTGGTGGATTTGGCAGGGTTAGTTTCACAGGTGGACTCAGAGATCTTAAAGTTCTTTTCCAAACTAAATGCTGCCATGGTTCTATGACTCTATAATAAGAAAAATTATTTTCTGCTTATTTCATTAAAAAAAAAAACCAAACCAAACCAAAACAAAAAACCCCAACTGTAATAATTTCCTAAGGTATGTAACTAAACTATAATGTTTAGGCCATTTACATGATTTGAAATCATTCACCTTTGCACTGAGTCAGAACATAGGTTACTGTGGTTTTGGCCATCATGATGGCTTCTTTAGAAGCTCAGGGTAAGACAGGAATTTGTGCACAACAAAGAGAGAATCTTGCCTGGTCTGTGTTCCACAGTAGCTGAATGTGAGCCACCTACAGTCTAGAATTCACAGAGACCTTCTGAGATGTATATGCACAATCGGTTATAATACTCCACTCCTAATACTTAACACAGTTACATGGCTCCTGGGCAGATACTGGTTTGCAGCTTGCTAGCTGGGCTCAGGACCCATCTCTTCTGCCTCCACACCCACCTGTGAGGAATCGGGCCATTTTTGGTCTTTTCCTTGCACTTGTTTTTTGCCTCCACCTGTCCTGACAGTTCAGTCAAATACCTGTTAGTACTGTGTATCTGTACAGTGCTTCGCATAATGGCTCCCAATTTAGTCCAGTCTCTGGGCACTCCTGTAATGATTTTGCTACTACTAACAACATGTGGCAGGATGGCATTTACTTTGCCTCCAATTTGAACACTGCCAATGAAAGGTTTCATAATACTAATGTATGGTTTGGATCAGAACAGATCTCAAAAGCTCATGCTTTATGGGCTTTCTTTCAAATTGTCTGA
Source organism: Ceryle rudis (assembly GCA_033439905.1). Taxonomy (NCBI): domain Eukaryota; kingdom Metazoa; phylum Chordata; class Aves; order Coraciiformes; family Cerylidae; genus Ceryle; species Ceryle rudis. The sequence continues at coordinate 7,490 of JAAGNO010012800.1, read as the reverse complement.
TCCACCCATCACGCTTGGCAATGTCTGTCAGAGTAAGACTTCAATCGCTGCTATTGTTTTATGCATATCTTAATTACTCTGTTTCCTGTCTTCGATAATTTTTGGTACGTGAAGAACTGCAGCAGTGAAATTGTCTACAAGTCACCTGATTGTTCACTGGATGCTGAGTAGGCTTTTCACTGCCTGTATGAGACACAAACGTATCTAAATTTCCTATATTTGATGACTCTCATCTTTAGTCATTGCATTTCTTCCAAACTGGTCTTTGGCTTTGTCTTTAAATTTATGGAAGTCTTGTGCCTTTCAGTTTTGTTGACTGTAAGAACACGAGTAAATAGAAATATTTTCATTTTGCTTGTTTCCCACAAAAGAAAATGGAACCGGAACATTAATACTGTTAATAATAATAATAATGTGAGCAAAACAAATGTATTGATGCATTTCGAGCATATTTTTTAAAATAACTTCTAGCAATTGCTAATATTCTTTTGTAGGCAAACCTCATGCAAATCCTGAAAAAAGTATATCGCTTTATGAAGTCTTGTTTATTGAATCCTTTCCGGTTACTAGGGAACAGATGTGCCCCCTCTTGCCTACAGGAATGACTTGAAGAAAATAATTGCATATTTAAAGTAGCTTCCAGCTCCTGTGTCAAAATCTAGATGATTCATCTTTCCTACAAGAAAACAACAATTATATTAAATATTCACAGAATATAGCCACAGCGTTTATGAAGATGAGTTCCAAACCAACAAAAGGGGGCAGATAAGGTATCGTAGAAGAATCAATGTGAGCTTTTAAAAACCACTTATAAAATAAGCTTCTTTTATATCACCATGTCATGCTCTGGGAATCTGAATCTGGTAGGAAAAGAAAGAAGCCTTTCTTTCCCTCATCTTGAATTATATGACAGAAATTTGGATTTCATTTTGCTAGAACCATTTTAACCAGAGGATCCAAATATTTTAAATGGATTAATTTATATTCATATGCACATTGCTATGTTAGCACTTTGAAATGTAAACAAATAGTTTCAGGTTTTTTTTGTGAGATTAGCAAAATAGTAAATACTGAAAAAGAGAAATACCTGTAAGATCATTCAGGTCAAAGAAGATGCATCTTTATTCTATCCATATTCAGCCATATTCTGGAGCATTATTAAAATACAGGCAGTTCATGAAAAATCTGTTAAATACCCCACACTTGTAATTCAGTAGCACTACAGATAACATGCACGTTTGTGTGGCACAGAAATTTTACCATATTGTTTCCCTGTTCCTACTGGTTCTTGTTTCATCAAATCCCACTCCATCTTTCACAACAGCCCTCATCTTCCTTGTTTTTTTCTCTCCTTCACCTCCTCACATGCTCCACAACACTTTTCTCAAGAATTTTCTTTTCCACCATACACTTACAGGATATATCCCATTTAAGGGATATAGAATCACAGAATCAGAATGGCTTAGGCTGGAAGAGACCTTAGAGATCATCTAGTCCAACTTTTTCCCGTGATCCAATCTAAAGCTATTTTCCCTCAGTTCAAAACTATTTCCCCTCATCCTATCACTGGACACTCTTGTGAAGAGACCTTCTCTAGCCTTCCTATAGGTTTTTTCAGGTACTGGAAAGCAGTTATAAGGTCCCCGCGGAGTCTTCTCTTCTCAAGGCTGAACAATCCTAGCTCCCACAGCCTATTCTCATAGCAGAGGTGCTCCAACCCCTGGATCATCTTTGAGGGCATCCTCTGGACTTGTTTCAACAGATCTATGTCCGTCTTACGGTGGGGACACTGGGACTGGACACAGTATTTGAAGTGGGGTCTCACAAGAGCGGAGTAAAGGGGGAGAATCACCTCTCTTGATCTGCTGGCTGCACTCCTCTCAGTGCATCCTAGGATACATGAGCGCACTGGTGGCTCATGTTGGGGTTCTTGTCAATCAACACTCCCAAGCCCTTCTCTTCATGGCTACTCTCAACCCACTCTGTACCCAGTCTGTAATTGTTCCTGGGATTGGCCCAGCCCAGATGCAGGACCTTGCACTTTGACTTGTTGAACCTCATGCAGTTTGCATTGGCCCATGTCTCAAGCCTGAAGAAATAGAATAAGGAATAGAGTAAGGCACATAAAGTAGTAAGTCCTGAGTTACCTAAGTGCACAGGTTACTACAGAGCTTAATTTACTCAATTATTTGCAGGGAAAAAATATTTTAAAGATGTCCATTTACATTTTATGTCATTACATGTAAGTCAATTATGTCCTTGCACCCTATCCTTAATGAGTAGAGCTGCTCTTCACATGAACCCATTGCTGTTCATGAAATACAAAGACCATCTCAGTGTTTGTCTAGCTTTCCTTACAACTTTTAAGATCAAGCTTAATCTTCACCACTAGTTGAATTCTTCTGATTAAGGCAGGAACATAATGAGAAATACTGCTATCCAGATTCTTCCCTTTGGTTAAATTATGTAATTTCTTCTCGATTACATAAAAAAGTGACTACGCAATTCTGATTTTTACTTGAAACAGTTAACTTCTCAGCTATATCTTTAAAGTCATACTCATTCTGGCAATAGCTTTTCTTTGTTGTTTTGTGAGTTAGACTGCCCTACTAAAATCATGTGTTTGAGAAGCAATTTTTGCTATGTTCTGTTGTGATGCAGGTAACATAGCGAGGGGAGTTACAAAACGGAGTCTGTAGAGCTAGAAACAGACTTTGTAAGAGACTTTGTTAAATTCTTTTTTTTTTTTATTGTCCTCTGATTGCACATTAATTGAAACCAGCCTTT